>OZ016501.1:786261-870799 GCA_963966595.1 Physocephala rufipes | reverse complement strand
ATATATATATATATATATATATATATATATATATATATATATATATATATATATATATATATATATATATATATATATATATATATATATATATATATATATATATATATATATATATATATATATATATATATATATATATATATATATATATATATATATATATATATATATATATATATATATATATATATATATATATATATATATATATATATATATATATATATATATATATATATATATATATATATATATATATATATATATATATATATATATATATATATATATATATATATATATATATATATATATATATATATATATATATATATATATATATATATATATATATATATATATATATATATATATATATATATATATATATATATATATATATATATATATATATATATATATATATATATATATATATATATATATATATATATATATATATATATATATATATATATATATATATATATATATATATATATATATATATATATATATATATATATATATATATATATATATATATATATATATATATATATATATATATATATATATATATATATATATATATATATATATATATATATATATATATATATATATATATATATATATATATATATATATATATATATATATATATATATATATATATATATATATATATATATATATATATATATATATATATATATATATATATATATATATATATATATATATATATATATA
The DNA here is from genome assembly GCA_963966595.1 of Physocephala rufipes. Classification (NCBI taxonomy): domain Eukaryota; kingdom Metazoa; phylum Arthropoda; class Insecta; order Diptera; family Conopidae; genus Physocephala; species Physocephala rufipes. Next base: position 870,040 of record OZ016501.1, on the reverse strand, counting down.
TATATATATATATATATATATATATATATATATATATATATATATATATATATATATATATATATATATATATATATATATATATATATATATATATATATATATATATATATATATATATATATATATATATATATATATATATATATATATATATATATATATATATATATATATATATATATATATATATATATATGCATAAAAAATATAAACGTTAGATATGCTTTCTCCTCTCTTTTGCTGTATGTTTCTGCATAAATAACAATGTACATTTAATCGAAGACATTTCCCAAACGAAATTTTAACAAAAAAGTGGAAAACGAGTGGTGGTTTTCTATCGAATTCAAAATAAGAAGATCGCATGCTCTCAAAACATAATTTTTTATTCGATATCGAATAAAAAAGCATGTGAAGCAGCAACAAATGCTCTTTTGACTACAATGTTTTATGCTTTGAGATGAATGAAAAGAGACCAGTAGTACTCACTACTAATTTAATTTGGGATTAATAATTATTTGAAAAAATAATTTGGGATTTAACTACGATCATAACAATAACAATTTTCGATAACGATAACAATTTTCGTTTGAAGGATCAACAAGCGAGAGAGTGCTTTAAATGCTCGTCGGAGTCTTTTAATAAAACTCGATATATTCTTCTCTGACTAACAAAAAACGTTGTTTTTATAAATTTCATATTAAAGCGCACTTGCTCCACAGCACAAAGTCCAACACAATTTACAAATTAGGGTAAACCAAAACCGATGAACATAAAGGATTTTCGAAAGGGGTCAAAGTTAGGAAGAATCAAGAAAAGGAGTAACAAATACATCGCAAACGCATACATGCACATCCCATTCGGATGCATGTATGTCAGTAGCTCCACCGAAAGAAATGGATGAATGAAAAAATGGAACAACAAAGAGACAAGAAAATTGATATTTTTTATTGGTTTTATTTCAAAGAATAGAGGACGAAGAGACGCTAATGCGGTAAACCAGTGCTGCGCCTGTGCGAGACAAATGAAGAAAATAAAATAACAATTTCAAAACCGTGACACATCGCGCCTTCTGCTATTCTACTCACATAAAAATAGTACAGTTAGCACAAATTCTTATGCTTCGATGGTTCTCTTTTTTCCCGAGGGGGTATAGGCATATATGTAATCCCTCTTGCTTTCTGACACAAAAATATTTTTCTAAATTTTATTCGCTTTAATTAAATTACATTTTTCTCTGATTATTTACATCATAAATGTTTACATAAACAAATAATATTCCCTTTCGGTAAATGTGATATTTTTAATAAAAAAATCACTCAGCTGGCATCATTCTATGGATTAAACTATTGACCACCATAATGTTTAAAGTTCTTGCAGATACTGTCGTTTTCTTTATGACGATTTCTTTATAGTTTACATAAAACGGTTAGTCATTCAGTCATTACTAATAAGTGTAAACCGAACAACGTTTGCTCAAAATTCTCTTATATATTCTCTGGAATCTTCGTGGTGCTTAATATCGCTCCATGACCAGTTTTACTCTTCGTACTTCTCTTGAACCTTTTTTTTTTATTTTGCCGCAATTTTCACTTTTCTTGATTTCTGTATTCGCAAATGTATTGTTGTTGTTATCGCGTCAAGCTCCCGAGCGGATTTCTAGGGAATTCTATGAGATACCAGAAACAACAATAGCAGCAGAAACAAAAGTACACACCACTCCAACACACCATCCCAACCCCTACCCTTCAAATACTCCTTAATGCAATTGAATTACAAAAGCAAAGAGAGTGATATTGAGTACTCGCTCTCGAATTTATAACGCGTGACGTTCATGAGCAACAGCGTTACTGACATTGCTCAGCACGGGGATGACTGTGTCAAATATATTGGTTTGAATTATACATACTATGTACTATTTTGTTGGGACTAATTTTATTGTTATTCATGTTGTAATCGTTGTTGTTATCGCTCATGATTTCTGTAGTTTTTTGAAAGATATTAATTAAATTTTTGCATGTTTTCTTGATAATCTCATCCCTTCAGATATTTGAAGAGGAATTATGTTTGTTGTTATTGTAATTGTATTTGTTCTTGCCTTTTTACCACTCTAACACTCACGCTCTCCAACAATCCTCCACCAAACCATTGGTATCACATCTTTTAGTCCCAAACGGAATTGTTGTCTTTACTTTTGATTTTATTTGCCTTTGCGCATTGCATGGCGTCTTTTTCTTCTCTGTGTTGCTGTCCTTTTTTGTACTGGTGTTGTTATTGTCAATATTATGATGTAATTTTGGGAAAAATATTCTAATTTAAATTGAAATAAAAAATGTTTTAATCGACATAAAGTTTTACTACGCTTTCTAATTTACATCTACGAAGGAACTGCCTAACATGTTTACAAAATTCGTTCGCCTTGTCTTAAATTTTATTATTTAAATCATTGCTAACTTTTAATCACTATCATAATCAAATTCCAAAGTAATGAACAAACGCATCAAGTCGGTTATCATTTTCGAATACAATTTGAATTTTTTTTGTGATTGTGGTACCATAATTCAGTTGGTCCTCACCCAACATTGGAAAAACAATTACTTAATTACTGGAATTTAATCCAGGTGGACAATTATTTTTCATGTTGATAAATATAAATAAAGGAATTGTGTGGGGGAGGAGGTGCTCTGTAACAAGTATTTACTGGTATGCGTTTACAGCATTATATGCAATACCTCATGAATATGTACTTTAATAAATCAATGGCAGTTGGGAAATACAGTAAATAAAAAGAGATAGGAAAGCATAAGAACAATTTCAAAATTTGACGTGAAGAGGAAAGTGATTCACGTAATTTATCTAAAAACGATTATCGTTAATATTCTCATGGCCCGAACTTTGGATTTCCGAATGATTTTGATAATCGTAGAGTAAAATAGTCTATAGTCCGGTATATTATTGGATGGAGTATATCTCAGTATTTGGGAGGAAACAAAACCGTCTGCATAAATCAGCAAAAACTTTTCCTTCGAGGAAAGGATTAAATAAAGGACTTAACAATGCGGGCCCGAATGAACGTTCTTAAAATTCAAATATTTTGCGATAGACCTGGATTTTGTGTTTGATTCCACTGTCAACACTTTCACCGATTACCACTTCTATCCCTATCACACCCTCTCAATGAGACCAAGCTTTCAGTGAAAGTTTCTCTCTTAGAACTTTTTACAAATTTGTTGTTCTGTAAAAATTCTGAATAACAGTCGTTTTACAAAAACAAATCTGTGCAGAGGGCTGTGCGAGCGTAGAAAGTTAATAATAACCGACGAAACACGAATGTGATCCACTGAAAAAAACAAAAAAAAAACCGTTTTAAGCAAGTGCAAAAGAGAACGCGCATTGATTGACATTGAAAATTTTTAGCATTAATGAGTCTGCACGCAAGGATATATAACAAAAAATTACTAACAATTCGCAGCAAGAAATTACACTTTTTTACACTTCAAGAACAGACCCTCTTTTTCTATTATTTTTGGTATGAAATATTTTTGCTGGAAAAATCCAAAGCAAAAAAATACGAACGGATGATAGAAATAAATTGAAGGCGATATAAATTAAAAAAGTAAACGTTTACAAATTTGAATAAGAAAAAAGGTATTTCTGTTGTATATTTTACGGTGGTTTACGGTAAACATTATCGTGATACATAATTACCATTTCATTATTTAATATTTGGGCAATATAATCCGATAAAAAAGAATAGTTTTTATCACAAAACTAAATATTCTTACCGCTTCGTTTTAAAACTGGCTTCATACTAACGTTTAAACATTTATGAAACAAATCATATTTTGTAATAATTATAGGTATTACTCTATTGCTATACGTATTACAATTTATTATAGTTAACCTCCACATAAATGAATTCCTGTTCACCCTGTTTGATTATGTGTCTTGTTTTTGTTACCCTTTCTTTGTGATGTGCCTTTAGCAGAGCTTGAAACTTTTATAACTTTTATTTTAAAAGTCTCGGAATAACCGTTATTCAATGACTTTTATTTTTAAAAGTTAGAAATAAAAGTCTTTCGAAGACTTTTATTTTTAAAAGTCTTCATATAAGGGTTAAAGACTTTTATTTTTAAAACTGAAAAAATATTTTTTTGGGTCGAAAATACCCTAGTGTAGTTTCCACCCACCTTCCACCCGATTCTAAATCCAATTCGATCGATTATAATATTAAAATGACTTTGGTGCAACTCTAGGAGCATATGTAGCTCAATGAGCCTGGTTGGTTTGACCACCACCTAATCAACAAAAGACTTTTTCCAAAGACTTATATAGTGAAGAAGTCTCAAATAACTCTTAAAAAAACTTTTTCAAATAAAGTCTTAAATAACTCTTATCAAAGACTTTTAAAAATAAAAGTCTTTCAAAGACTTTTATTTTTTAGTTTTAAAAATAAAAGTCTTTCAAAGACTTTTACTTTTATTTTTGAGAAATAAAAGTAAGTCTGACTTTTACTTTTAAAAATAAAAGTTAAAAGTTGAGTGAAAACTTTTATTTTTAAACGTAAAAGTAAAAGTCTGACTTTGAAAATAACTTATTTTCGAGCACTGGCCTTTAGAGATTGGCGTTACAGACTATTTAAATACAATTCAAGGCTTAAAAGCGAATATCTTTGTAAAAGAAAAAGACCGAAAATATCCAAAATGAATCGAAAATTGAAAAACACAAGCCAATGTGCTGAAATTTAAAGAAATTGTATTCGGGTTTTGAATACAAGAAATTGTATACGGTTGAGCGAAATAATTGCTACTAAAATTATTAAGCGCTGATTTCACAACTTTTCTTAAATTGATCGAAATTCGAATTTATTTGTTTGAATTTTATTTGGACTTATTCTCTACAAACTTATAATAATTAAATAATAATCATGATTATTATAATTATTATAATTTTTTACTGAAAAAATCTTGTTAGAAATCATTTATCTTATCTGGAGAATGGTTTTCTTATGGTTTGTGTTTTCCTTCTCAATAAAAATAGATGTTATTTTTTATATTAAGTATATGTGAAATTACTTACACATATGTTTTTTGTTACAAACACATATTCATGAGAATTTTATTTTAATTCCAAACACGAGTGTTTTTACACATGAATATTTATTGCTCTGCCGTTCTGTTTGTTTATTTTGCAATGCCAATGGACTTCAAATATAGATTACTTAGAAATTAAAACAAATTCAAGAATCGATATAGAAAGTTCTTTAGCAAAAAGAAGGATTTTTATATTCCATAAAGATTTGAATGATCTTGAAAATATCAGAGAAATATTCAAAAGTCTTTTCAAAATATGCAAGGGTCTTCCTCATCAAAAGATAATCGTAATATTAATTCTTTCACAAAGCAAAAACATTCTATAATATTCCGAACTATTGCTGAGCGAATCGTCCTTCTCTCCACGTATACAAAGTTTATTCATTTCCGTGTGAAATCGAATTTAAGATGAGAGCATTGTTTCTTGCTAAGAATTTTCATCCAGTATGGATCTGGATTTTAAAAATCCTCTCAAACGAAACGAAACCTTTTTATTTTTTCTTACATGAGTTTGTGTTTCCAAATTTAAGCAAGAAAGGCGAATAAAAGGATATAGTATATTGATGAAATTCTCGATTATCGTTTGTGATTCAATAATTGATCGGAATGTTTTTATAAACTTGTATCTTAATAAAGCCATCGTTTTGAAAGCTACCCAGATAGATTTCCGTATGAAATTAATTCAATGACACACATGCTTTGTGGCATTTTATTAAAACCCTTTTCTTGTCGGATTTGAAGGCCGGATGAAAAAAAATTATTAAAATTTCCAAAAAGGATTTGTTATCCATAAAGAAAACCACACTTTCAAAAGAAACGCTTCAGAGAATTTGAAAACGCATGCGATAAAGTATTAGAGATTATGGTTTGATTAGTATATATTATTATAATTATAAGCTATTTTCATTAAACGCATTTAATTGGAAAACTTCATGATTTATAAATGTGGAAATTCCGACACGCCTCTGTACTTCCCACACCCTTCTCGTTTTGTCACTCTATATTTCATAGTAATGCCATGCCATCATGCCATAAACTGAGTGAGAGCCGTGTAGTGAATCCAAAGTGAAAAGCATATTTCTTTGTAAATAAAATTTTCTGCTAATACATTTATTGTTTTTGTTAAACGGATTGATTTGTAGAGAAGAGTAAAATGCAAGGAGATCAAATAAAAGCAAATGTTCAAAATAAACCCGAATGAAACAAAGCAAATCCGAGGATTACGGAAACATTGCGAAGAATGCAAGAAGTGGGTGACTGCGGTGGGGTGGTCACCACTGAAGGTGGTTTTGTGGCGTTGATGGGATGTTCAATTCAAACAAAACAATAAATAAATAAAGTGGCCGCCGCGTAATCCATTTAAATTCTTTCGTTTCAAAATATTAGAAAAGGGAGCCGTTTTCAGACCAATCGTTGCTTTCGCGACACGAAAGGAAAAGCGGGGAAATATAACAAATTAATCAACCAAAATGACGGAAGGCATTTACTTTTAGATTTTCCTACTAATTATTAATAATATTTATATTATTAATAATTATCTAATTTTATGAATATATCGTAATTATTTCTAATGAAAGAAAAAATGAGGAAGTGAATATTTAAAAAATATAGATTTCTTTTTTTTTTTTTTTTTGAATTTTCGAAATAAATTCTAGAAGAATTTTCCTCCGAAGTCATTCCTCCAGACAGCAAAACACACACACAGACGCCACTTACACGCCTACACATTTCAAATGAGGAAAAAATTAATAATAAATTATTTCCATTTGACCGCTTGACGTGTTTGTTCACTTAAAAAAAAACAACAACACAAAGCATCGCCACTCATTCTTTCTTTAATTTCATTTCGCAGGGTAAATCACAAGTCGCTGAATCGCGATGAAGTTGAGCAGATAATTGGAAAAGGGGAGGATCTCTAAGCCGAACGCGAGATAAACGAGGAGGTATCGTCGCGATTCTGATGGCCATTGCAATTACACTGTATTTTATATTAAAAACCCATACACAGTATTAATAATTTAAATCTATTTTACTTGTATAAATTAATTTATGATAGTATTTTTTGTTATAAAAACTAAAGAAAAAGGAAATAAAAACTATCCAGAAATCACTGCATTTTCCAGGTTTTTTGTTTGTGTTTAAAAAATTTTACTTACTTGATTTGTTTTCGTTTTATATTTTTATTCAAAAAATATTTAAATTTAATGCACTTTTCAAGTCGTAACGCATGCAAATCATCGCACACTCGCTCCAATTGTAAACAAGAGGAAGAAGGAAAGTTCTGTATTCAATTGTTTTGTAAAAAAAATAAAACCCTCGACGAAATTCAGAGACTTCACCACAAGAGGAAAAACTTTTGAATGAAATTGTGCAAAGTGAACAAAGTATTGGTCGCGTGAAATGAATAAAGGACCGACTTCACCGAATTGCACTCTAAAACTGTGTCAACGGAACGCACAGGATTCCAAACTACCCAAATTAAAGAATTGAAAAGAATCTCTGCCATCGCGAGCGTGGTCGTGAATATGAGCGAAAGCAAGTCAACAGGGCACCGAGGCAAAATTCCACAGAACGAAAGCTGGTGGATGGCGTGGAAGCCAGCAAAATCCTGAGAGAGCGGTAGAACGGAATGGGAACAACAAGTCCTTTTATTCGGCGCGGCTGCCGAGTCTTCATCAATAACAAAAAAGCAACCATCCATTCATTCAAACCATCGGAAGATGCAGACGCACACAAATGAAAGTGTAAACGTTTCGTCATCGAAAAAGAAACCCTAAAAACAAGAGAATTTCCGCGTGTTTACAGTGTTGTGGTATTTTGCTTCTTCTTTCTTCTGCTTTTTCTTGCAAAGGAAAATATGAATGATATTATCGCAAAGGACGGTAGGATTGACGAATAGCAGAATATCCACAATAACTTACCCTCCTATATGCCATGACTGCGAGTGAATGACGACAGAAACCGTACACGAGCATGCGCTTTTATAAATGCACGCGTATGAGTATGAATGAGCCTGTGTGCGTGTGCGTGTGCGTGTGTGTGTGTATACGTGTGTATATGAGCGTGGGGTAGTAATGCTTTCCTGCTTTCGAACCGAATTTCAATTATCCTTTTGGTTTCACTCGCTTCTGCTCAAAATGTAAATAGAAGAGTAATGAAGGGTGGACTTATCGAAATTATATCTCTCTTCGATTAATCGAAAAGCAACAGGGTAAATTCACATTTGTAGCTTTCAAGGATCTTTTTGCATTTTTCGTTTCGACGGACCTTGATAATAAGCGAAGAGAGAAAAATCTTCTATTTCATTTAAGAAATAAAAAGAAATGAAAGAAATATTATCGCTTGAAAAAAAACTGAAAAATTCGGTTTGGTAACGAAACCTCGAACGATAAAATCGAGAACGACCAAATTCCGAAACCACAAAATCCTGAACGACACAATCCCGAATGACAAAGTGCTAAACGACAAAATCCCGAAACGACAAAAGCCCGAAAATATTCATACATCAAAATCTCAACTGCTCGAACAGTATTCCTTTAGCTGCCACGCCTGCTACGCCAATAACATTATTATTGTATACTAGGCCGCCATAACATGTATACTGTATTATTGTATACTTGTTATGGCGGCCTTCAGCCGCGGCAATTATTGTTACCCTCAGCAAGTTGTCTTAGTTGGCTTAGCTGCTAACAATATTTTTGTGCATAGTATTCCTTTATTGACTTTTTTATTTGTATTAATTTGCGATTGTGTTGTTCGCAATTTTGACATTTCGGGATTTTGTCGTTCATTTTTCGAATTTTCAACATCGTTGAATAAGATGCAAATAACGAAAAGTTTTCCTTTAATTTTTGGGCAGCTCAAAAACTATGGTGGAGTGAATAAAATTATTTGCCAGGTGGGCTGTTGTGACGAGATGTGTGTGAAGTTTCATACACACAGGCAAAGGAAGTTATATATATGTTTACAATGATTTGACTGGATTTTGCCGAATTGCTGCAGAATGAAAATTGTCTGTAATTACTTTCATGGATTAATAATTCATAATTAATAATTAATTAAATCATTCGTATTAAATTCAATGCTAAAAAACGAGATGTAATTCTAGAATTTCGTTGAATTATCTTTCGCATCATGAAACTCTTTTGAAATTAGAAACATTTATAAATATTTTTAAAAGTCTCGGAATAAAAGTTTTTAAAGGGTTTGGAATATTGTATTCCAAACCCTAGTAATGTATTGTATTATATTGTAATTTGTAATGGTTTGGAATATGAATTCAAACGAAATTATTCGGAAATTTTAAAAATATAAAACCATTCCAGAATCATTCGGAACTGGTCGTAATAGATCCATCGCAACATTAACTCGTGAATTAAACTTTTACTTTCGAGACCTCAGATAGTCGGATTGTTATCCATCTTCCATTGAAATAAAGATACATTTTCATACAAATACGAACATAATACTCATGATCCCAAGCCCAAATTTCGAGGGATTTTTCCTTTCATTATGAGTTGGTTACACGATTTTGCGGTTGGCTCTAGATGCCCAAACGTGTAGATTGATTTGATTATTCATGGATTAATGTTTCTTAGCATCCCCTCCTCTCAGAATGCTTATTCTTATTGTCTTCGCCATCCATCCATCCGTAGCGAGTAAATAAATAGGTCAATATATAAATCACCGATATCGTAAAAATAGATTATTGCTATTTTTTAAAATTTATCGTTCTGCTTGAACATTCTTCTAAATCTAAAAGCTGGTCGCCGAGAAGAAGAAGAAAAATGCATTCACTAATTCTTAACAATTATTTTTCCTTCTTGTTTACTTTTCCGTGCAATAATTCCTCCATCACGATACCGCCGATGAAGCAGGAAACATGAAGGAAGGACGAATAATAAGGAGGACAAAAAATCCCCCTCTTCTTTTTGCTTTTTTGCCGCTTCTTGCATCGGGCTTATTGTTTTGCAATTCGCGGGATATCGTTTCTTTTTTTATTTATTATCCTCGTTGTTTATTTGTTGTTGTTGCGCTTTTTGGCGGTTTTTTGTTTTGTTTCGTGGATTAAAAAAGTAAACCCAAGTAAAGCATAAAAAGTTTTCAGAAGTTTAGGAAGAAATTTAGGAAGGAAGGCTTAGAAATTATTGCCGAAGGTCTTTTTTGACTTTATGAGACACTCACGTGATCCATTACAAAATTTACTGCATTAAATAAAAGAAGAATAAATCATAAAATCAATCCTCGAAGGTAACAAATATTCCATAAAGCATCCACCAAAGTATCCTCCAAGGAGAGGTTACCGAAAAAAAACGGAAAGGAGTCAGTCTTTCGCAACGAGAAAACCTCAAAGGAAGGCATTAAAAAAGTCTTGGAACAAAAATTTTGTAGCTTGTAAAATATTTTTTAAAACTCATCGTTTCTACCCTTGTCGTCAAAGAAATATCGTTTGGGCATTTATCGATAAGAGATATACTCTGCCCTCATTTTCCTGCTTCTACATATTTATCTCACTCTTCCTCTTCTTATTGTTCTTCTTCTGCTTCTTCTTACGATATCTTGCATCGCTCTGTCCCTCTCTCTCTCTGCCTGTCGTTAAGTCTGTTTTCCGTTTTCGCTTCCTTATCATCGTCAACTGGCATGGAATATGTCCGTACCGAATGGTTCCAGTTTATCTCAGCACGTTGAAAGCAATTCATATCAATAGAAATGTAAATGAATTCAATTCTTGTAAATTTAAATACCCGAATCGAGTTTATGATAGACCAACAATAAAAGGGTTCCCCCTTCCAAGAGATGGCAAGGACACATCACGCAATAATACGACGCGCTTATTCCTTGGAATTATTTATAAAAAAAAGTTTCGTATTGCCTTTCCCGAAATTAATTTTTCGTGTTCTATAAAAAAACGTTTGGGTAGAGTTTAAATATTTAATGATTCATACTAAGCATTTGCATTAAGAAAGGTTTACAAAGAAAAATGAAAGGAATGGCAAAGGAATTGGTGGTACTGAAAAATAATCTCGAAATTTTATTCAGTTGAGAATGGAAATATGAAAACGTATTGCAGAGAGAAAGAGATGTTTGCCGCGATTAATAGAATATTCAATTATTAGATGCCTGCGAATAAATTCATTAATTTATATTAATTTATTAATAGTCGATTTGAGATTATATCTGAATTATACTCAAGAAATGTATTTTTAAAAAGTCCTTTATGCCACTCCTAAAAGACTCCACGATTCTCGATCAATAAAGTCAAATCATTACTTATTTAAATTTAATTTTTTTAATTTATTACCATTTTATTTTCATTTCGAACAATTTTAAAAATTATTTTCTTATTCTTTTTAAAATGACTTTTTGCTCTTTTATAATAATGTTTTTATAATTTTTTAGGACTGTTTAATGTTCTCAACGTTGGGATTTCCAATTCTCTTTTTTATTTTAAAATCCAATCGGAAAAAAGAGATAACTTGCCTTCTTCAATCCAGTTGGGATCTTACTCTCTTTTAATCTTAAGTGTCCTAATATCGAGTAAATAAAAACAATTCTAATTCAATCTCTTCTCAAATTATCGCCAACGTTCATTTAAATTTTTAAACCCAATTAATTAATTTCAGCAATTGTTTCTTGCACTTTTAGTTTATCGAAATCTTAACAAAAAAGCTTCAATTACGTAATCACGCGTAGTAGTGGTTTACTGAAAAGAAAAAGAAATCTAACAAAAGACTAAGATTGTGGAAGAAATTTCGATCCTTTTATTTATCAATGTAAAGGATCTCGAATTGACTGTAAATCTCAAATTTATTTTTACTTTTTTCTTAGTTTTTTCCGAAGTCACATTTTTTCGTTTTAAAATTTTTAATGAATTCAAAAGAAAAGGGTGTTCGTGGCAATCAATCAAAGGAAACAAGTTTTATTCATTTCTTATTCTTTTTAAAATGACTTTTTGCTCTTTTATAATAATGTTTTTATAATTTTTTAGGACTGTTTAATGTTCTCAACGTTGGGATTTCCAATTCTCTTTTTTATTTTAAAATCCAATCGGAAAAAAGAGATAACTTGCCTTCTTCAATCCAGTTGGGATCTTACTCTCTTTTAATCTTAAGTGTCCTAATATCGAGTAAATAAAAACAATTCTAATTCAATCTCTTCTCAAATTATCGCCAACGTTCATTTAAATTTTTAAACCCAATTAATTAATTTCAGCAATTGTTTCTTGCACTTTTAGTTTATCGAAATCTTAACAAAAAAGCTTCAATTACGTAATCACGCGTAGTAGTGGTTTACTGAAAAGAAAAAGAAATCTAACAAAAGACTAAGATTGTGGAAGAAATTTCGATCCTTTTATTTATCAATGTAAAGGATCTCGAATTGACTGTAAATCTCAAATTTATTTTTACTTTTTTCTTAGTTTTTTCCGAAGTCACATTTTTTCGTTTTAAAATTTTTAATGAATTCAAAAGAAAAGGGTGTTCGTGGCAATCAATCAAAGGAAACAAGTTTTATTCAAAGAAAAATAATAAAAGGAGGAAAACAGCTACTTCAGTGCAATAAGTCCATTTTGAAGAGGAAGACAATAAAAACCAGTTTTACTAATTTTCATCACGTGCTAAATATTTCAGGATTAAAAGGAAAATTTGGCCATATCTCATAAAGTCGTATAGAAAGACATGATGGAAGATATGATGGAAGAAATAGTAGTGGCAATAATGTCAAAGTTCAAATAAAAAAAGTCAGAATAGAAGGAAAAGATGAAATTTATAAAATGTATAGGAAGGGATAATTTGCATGTGGAAAATAGCGTGCCCAAATAGCTAAGCATTCGAAGAGCAATTGTAAATTATCGTCAATTTATAAACAATTCATCATTGGCGGCTAGAGCTACACCCAACAGTCTCGCCATCACCCTTTTCCAGCATGAGATTATTCGGGACACACAAAGCCACACGCAAAGACACGTCATGACATACGAACGACATTAACAATTAGGCCATGTTTTGATGGATTTGAAGGGTCTTGCAAGGAATTTCTATAACCCGTACGTAATAACGCATTTAATCGTCAAGGGATTAAATTGAGAGTATATTTCTTTTCAAAAGAGTTTACCTGAGGTAGCAGTGGGTTAAGTAATGATTAAACCTGACAATAGACTGAGTAGTAAATATTTTTTTTATTTTTTTATCATTTTATACTAGCTTCATTCAAGGAAAACTTGGAATGGGCGTTCCTAAATTAAAGCATCAATATTATGCGAGATGAATATGATATGACGGACGGCAATGACAATGGGTTAAAATATGTTTTTATTATAATGTCAGAGGATTGAAAATATAAACTTTTTGTAATCCTGACCATCCTGACTATTCACCTGAAATTAATAGAAAAATAATAATCAATAAAAATGGATTTTTCAATAAAATAATACTTAATATTTAGAATGAATGCAATATTTACCTAAATCTAAATTTATCTAGTTTTTAAGAACTAGTTAGTTTATCTAATTTATCTAGTTTTTATGAATTAGTTTTCGTTCTACACAATTAAGATTTATATTTTCTCTCATCCTTTGCAATAAAGCCCAAATTAATTACACCCACTCCCAAACTAATTAAGTCATTTATACCAGAAATCAGATTCGAGGTCGGATGTTAGGACATGCTCTCAAAGGAAGCAAAAGGAAAATAGTTTAATTCGGTTAAATTTCCCCTCATTTCCACCAATTTAATTACCCACGAGATCCATTTAGAATCGGTATTTATTTATTTTGCTCCTTAATTTTAGTGTCCTAACATTTTATTGTTATTTAAGTGAAAAGTAAATGAGCTCAGGAAATTTATGCCAGGGGGAAATTAAAAACAGAGAAATTTGTGAACAACCTTGATATATTTGCTCCCCCTCTCCCTTACGCCCTCACCCTTCTCTGAATTTGTAGGCAAAATTTGATCTATTCGTAGCTTGCTCAATTTTCCATTTGACGAAATCTTTCGACATTTGCGTAACTTGTATATATACATATACACACACACTTAATTATATTTAGCCCGAAATTAGTAAAAAGTGCAGTCTGTGGCCTTTTTAAGGATTTCATGTAAAAATATTCGTGATCGTTTTCGATAGAGAAGCAACCCTTAGAGAATCTTATTTTATTAAAATTTTGCATATCAATGTGTGAGTATTTGTCTCTGTGAGTTCACGAGTGTGTGCCTGTATGTACTTCCGAAATATTGGTAGTATGTAATAATTATATATTACAATTGCTTCCCTTGGATCCTTGTGTGTGACCCTGTGCTTTAATTTCACGATATTTTGTGCAAGGACTTTTGCACAAAAAGGAGGGATGTCATCCCTTATTGTTGAAAGGAAACAACAAGGATATCCTTGGGTGCTATGAAGGATATATTGAATATAGAGCGTTAGTGAAGATATTCCGATTACATACACTCATACAGCAATATCGTGTAACATGCTACAGTGGAACAAATTTACAAAATAATTCTGATATTTTTAATTTTATTTTACTTTCGCTAAATGATGTCGAAGTTTGAAGGTTTGAAATGCCATAATTTATAAATAAGTCTACTTTTCGAGAATTTTTACCAGATGCATTTTTAATTATTTAGAATAGTCCAATCCACAAAGAAATAAGTGCTCTTATCAAACCATCCCCGTCCTCTAAAAGCGCTTTCGAAACAAAATACTTATTTATCGCGTTCATCTGGATATATTTGAGGAAACTACTGAATCATAAATGAGAGTCGAGAATGTTACTATTTTCGTTTTCCCAATTTCCTTTCATTTTCGTTTTTCATTTAAGTCTAAAAACGTGGGATCCACACAAAGAAACTTAAACAATGAAAAGCTCAGGTTTTTGTTGTTTAAAAAGACTTTTGTTCGCAAGCGAGATAGATCAGAGTTATTTAATCTAAATAATAAACGAAGCGCTTGTTTTGAAATTTATATTACGCTTCTAAGCGTAATACAACTAAGCAGAATGTAAAAATGTGCAAACAAAAATTCCACAATTGCAGGTCCTTCTCACTAAAATGTTTTCGCGGTCATTTCGTTTTGAAAACAAATAAGACAGGAATTCAATAATTAATCGTATTGTATTAAAATTAGAAAGTTTTTTGTGCGATCCTTTAGTAAATGAAGCTGTTTTTAACATTAAAAGTAAAGTAGATATCAGAATAAAAACATAAAAAACGTAATACTTGAATCATATTTTCCGAAATTATTCATTTTCCATAAATTAAAATTGAATTTGTTGATTCTGAAAATATCACGTTTTTGTATGAAAATTCCTAAGTACTTGTCTAAGATTTGTTTATTTTGTGATTAAAAATGATCAACATAAACTAATTTTTACCAAAAATATTCCAACTAGAAAATCGACCCCGATTTCGCTTCTTCCTCTTCTTCATTGCCATCCGTTAATAAAGAGATTTGCTACACTGTAGTTGATGTAATGCAATTTCAATCTCTGGTTCCCGCTGTTTATTATTATTCGGGTTAGTCCGTAGAAGATTCCTGGTACACGTGCTCCGCCGCTTACCCTGAATCAAACAGAAATCAACAGCGTGAAACCAGTTAAACGACGTCGACTGGAGAGGGTTCGATTCCTTAATACTATGTTGTATGATCGACCGAGCGACCCTCTTTTTTATTCTCTTCTTTTTACTATACTTCAATTTTACTATTTTCTTAATTTTGTTTTATTCTTTTTTTTATTATTTTTTTTAGTTGACAAAATACGTGTGCCAAACCGAGCAGACCTTGTAGAGCGAGACATAAAGCTTAAGAAAATAACTTTGAAATTGACATTACAAACGTATTTAAACGAACCAAAACCATCGAAGCAACGGGAAGGCGATGGGGAAGAAAATAGAAGGAAGAAACAATGGCATTAGCAGTAGTCGAGACGATTAAGGAAATCAATATAAAAGAATCCTGAAGATATTCCAGAAGAGGACAGAATTTAGGAAAAAATCAATTGATCACGGTCAACAAATTATCGATAACTATGAACTATTGAGCACAAATTATTGCATGAATTATGACGAATACATAAATCTAAGCGTTTTTATATTTAATTATTTACACAGCTGTTTCATCCGTTAGGATCACGACTGGTATTCGACTCGACATTTCTAACAAACGAACACAAATTTTTTGTTTCTCTTGTTTTTAAATTTTGGTTTTTTCTTTTCCTATCTGGTAAAAAAGGATGTATAACAACAATAACAAATGTTATTGTGATATTTTTGCAAAATTTTAAAGACATTTTTAAAGAGATAATCAAAACAAAAAGGGAGCTCGTACGGGAATTTAACAAAAAACCGGTTATGAATTTCTTAACCCTTTCTCTACAAACACCACGAGTCGATTATCTTGGTTCGGCCCAATTGCGTTATTTATCTGTTGTCCTTTAGGACATACCTCCCAAAAACCTAATAATTATTTTTATCATATTTAAATAATAAAGTCTGGGTAAAGAAATAAAATTGAATGCAAAACAGCCAAGCAAAGCTAAAAAAGGATTCTCCAAGAAAAAATTTAATAATGCAAAATAAATTTAATATTTTTTAATTGCAGTTTTCAGAAATAGGATAGAGATTCGGGGTGCGAGCATGTGTATGATTCTTATCTATTTGCGACTTAGAAGACCATTTTCGTAAACAAGTGATGAGCATTCGTGATAAAATATCATTAAAGAACGAGATAATTAAAAAAATATATTCTGAATTCCTCTGCTTGGTCGCACACGCACATACCCACAATAACTTACCCATGGACAATATACTCGCATTATATATAAATTGTAAAATAAGAATTTTTTATGACTCCATTTGCAATAAGAAAAACAGGAATTCAGCTTGCTCAAAAACAATCTCCCTTATTCTCAATATATGCGATATATATAGTTATATATACAAAATATAAAAACAAGGGAATAGTAGAATAAACGAATATTCTGCGTAAAAAACTTCATTTTCCGTCGGTTTTGTCTTGTCTGGAAATTCCTACGAGCAGTCTTTATAATAATAATAATGAGGACAAGAAGAAATCAAGGCCAACGCGATGCAAAAACACGTTTCTGGGTTTCTTTTATGTTTTGCTATGCTCCTTCTAACCCGACAGAAACAGAAAAAGCTATATTTAGAATGAAAAAAGAAGCAGCAATGAGAAAGGTATGAAATGAAAAGCAAAGCAGTAAGAGCAGTCTCTTTTATTTACTCATGCACTTCATGCAATTCTTGCTATGCATTTCATGCAGTTTTAAAATTCAAAATTATATTGTTTATTATAAAATATGTTTTACAGCAATGAGGAAAACATAACTTAGTAACTAAGCCCTTACAAATTGTTTAATTTCATTGAACATTTAGCAATAATTGAATGGATTACTGTGACAGATTTCTTTCACAATCAATGAAAAATTTTATGAAAGAAACATTTGTAAAACTCAATCTGCGTTCTAATTCTTTCCTCTTTTCATCTTTTCATATATTTCGACCGCCTTTGGATTATAATTTCCTCTGACTATTCTGAATATTTAATAAATCCTTTCTCTACCTGTTTTAGTTTCAGTAAGAGACATTACGTTATCGAACATCGATGATATAAATATCATTTCCAACATTGTAATTACATTTAAAAGCGAGTGTCTGCACAGATGACACCATTTCTGAGAAACGGAACGTACTTTAACAAACTCTTCTAAAGGAAATACAAAACAGCTGGTATGCTTTTATTTACATACTCCAGAATGGAATTGGTTCCACCAATCCATGCTCATCTTCATTTTGATACAGAACGATCACGGTTTTACACAGAAATAGAATGATAGGGCACTATCAATTCACCTTGACAGTAAGTGGCTTGGCGTCCCTTTTTATGCATTGCTTGCGTTGTTTTTATTGTTTGCTGTCGTCTAGTGCGCAAAATATAAGTTTCACCCCGCATAAACAAATGTGGTGGGATTGCCGCAATAATTGCAAGGGTTCTACGCCTGCATATAGAAGTAAATCCCTCAATTGAATACAAAATATTGCACTTTTTATAGGTTGACAGACCGAAGAAATATACAATTTTCGCATAAACATCACCTTATTTATTATTTAACAATTTTTTTAAAAATCAGAAAATAAAGCTTGTACAAAAACATATAACAATTACCGATAGATTCAACCATATTCATAAAGCCTTTGGCGCTTCAAATTGTAAACAGACTCCCCTCTACATCTATATTTTATATTGTTGTCGACCATGGTTTAAACAAACAAGGGTCGTTTGGTTGTGGTCTGCTTGCTCTGTTAACCAAACGTGTGTGGATGTGAACCAGATTCAGGCTGCTACATTTTGCAATTGCATTAAGCAAATGCGTGTCCATTGATAAGGAGTGTCCTATCTTCTTACCTCTGGTTCCAACTCAAAATGAAATGTACTATAACCCTGACTAATTCTGCATAAGTATTAAATCTTTTTACCCATACATAAGAGCCGCATTAAAATGTAATCTTTGCCCATTTTTCAACTAACTCCTTCTTACCTTTAAATGACTGCTTTAACAAAACTAAAGCTTTATACTATTCACACTGATATTGCTTTTTTATAACATACTTTGTTTTTCTCCATATTTTTTCCACCTTTCAATCATTTTGATTTGATCACAATCACAGTAAACAGCCATTCTAGGATCGTGGTCATTTTTATCTGACTAATGTTGCCATCTGATTTTATTACACGAAACGTCTCAGCAGAGAACTGAATGACGAAATACAAAATTTTGTAAATTTTATTGCTATAAATTTTTTACAACAATTTTGGGAACAGGATTACCACTATACAAATCGCTGCTTTTTGGCAATTTGTACCGCGTTTGCTGTTGTTATTATACACAAAAAAAACAACACAGTTTTATTGCTCGCCAGAGTTTGGAGAAATATGTCTTTAAATTTAAAATTTTTTAACTTATATCTCGTAAACTCAAAAGGACTGCATATCTGATTCATCAAGAAGAAGCCAGTAATAATATCCTACATTAGTGTAACTGAACATGTATTTCAAATACATCTACTTTTCATTGAGCCTTTTTTAAATTTTCTAATTTTTTTTCTGAAGAATGTATAATTAACCCCTGTTAACCCCTGGAAATGTTTCAATATTTAGAATGAAAAGCTTTTTAGCTTGCTATACATATTTTTTCATCAAAACTTATGGAGGAATTTATGTTGAAAAGCATTTGAAAACAGACAACTGTTTATTTATTACTAATTTTTTGCTTAACGGAGCACTTATCGACTAATTCGTTTTCACACGGCAACACTGACAACTATATAAACGTGGAAGAGTTTACACTCTTTATATCTTTACTAACATCAAACAAATTTATCTATTCATTTATAATAATAATTGAGTATTATATATTAACAAGTTATTTATGCTCACTTTCTTCCCCGATTTTTAGAAGAGTTTAAATATAAGCTAAGAGAAAAGCGTCGCTAATCACTTTTGTTTCTCATATATTGTAATGATTTATGGAGGCCTCCAGTCACAGCAAAACTAAACTTCAGATTGTAGAATGCTCTCGTAAATACAATTTTGCTTGCGCAAAAATTATTAATATAAGGCGGCCTTCGACCGCAGCAAGGATCACAACACCCTCAATGAACAGAATATTCACGACGAAATAAGGTTGTTCTCAGGAGGATGTTTTATATACTTTATATATTTTACTTTATTTTATTGTTATAATGATAATAAAAAATTGTATAATAGTTCATATTATAACTTAGCAAGAATATTACATAAACTTAAGTAGTAAGCATATTCATCAATTTAGCCACCACTTTAAAGGCAGAGGAATAGGCTTTTTAAAAATGAATTTTAGAAAAAGTTTTACTCTTTTTAAAAATATTGCTATAACTTGCAAACTGCAACGATATCGACAAAAATGTGTATTAAAATAATGGTAGATAACAAAAATATCTTTCAAATGATTTGTCTATTGTCCTCATATGTCGCTTGCTTAGAGGAAATGTTATGTTGACCAAATATTTAAATGCTTCTAAATAAATAGCCCAGATAGCGGACTTTCCTCAAAACAAAAATCCAATTTATTTCCGTTTGTAACAAAATCTAACGGTTGAGAAATATCCAGAGATATCGAAGCTTTGGTCATACTCCAAAATTATGTCAAAATGTGAATTTGCATAATTAAGGAGCATTGTTATTTATAACGTCATTAATTTTTCAATCTTTCGACAATTATGGTTAACAATACAAGTGGTAAAATATTCTAAAATGTAATAAGATAATAACATGATAATCATATTAAGTGGTTTAAGATCATTTAAAGAATGAGCTTTTTTCATAAATACTTCACTGATTTTAATTTAATAAATTTTCTAATAAAGCTCAGAATGCATATTACCTTATTTTTAGAAAATTTGCATGGGCTAATTACGCATTTTCCTTTAGTAAAATTATTTTATCGCAAAAAATACTACTAATAATACTTAATAATACGTTTATTTAGGAATCTACAAACATTTCGATCAGAAGTTATTTTACGTAATTTATGCACAACGTCTAGGATGGATGATATCAAACCATCCTGGCATCTTGAACAATTTAGGAAATATAGATGTTTATATTTGAAATTTCATAAGGCTTCGCTCCGCTCACGTGGAAGAGACGCTTTTTTTTGCTTGCTGGGGTCAAGGCTAGGGTCACCAACAAGAAAAATCACAAAAACTTCGAGTTGCTCGTCTAAACTGGTCTTAAGCCAGCAAAAGCGACGATTTTGATTTTTTGTCAGTTGTGGGCACATTATTACAAAATGTTTTAGTGATATTAACTTTGATAAAATTGTTGTAATAAAATGGGACTTAAATCGAAACAACCGAGGACGTTATCGATTTGAAGAAAACTTTGTACTTGCATTCTCTTGGTCCGATATTTTAGCTGTTTTTTTAAGCTTTAACTTACCCAGGTTTCACGCGGGTTTCCATCCAGGTTATTGAGAAATTGTAAAATTCACTCTCTTCCGAATGCGATCAACTTCACACATTTGAAAAATAGAAGCAAACCGAAAGCGCGAAAGCTGGTGCCAGAATTAAAGTACTCCTGGAAGATGAAATACGCCTTTATTCTCAAAAAAATTTTTTATGTTATGCATATAAGAATTTTGGGGCAACTTACGATCGTAAATTTGTTGCACAGAAACAACAAATTTTATTTTTTAAAGATCCGAAACCCTAGTTCATTAAAAAAATACAGGTAATGTTTAATGCCAGAAATATGTCTGGTCGATAGACGGTGTATATTCGAGTGTATGGGGATTCTCGAAACATTAATGCCTTTTACGTTGTTGAAAACGCTGCAGTTTTGATTTAAGCCTTAGACTCCACAAAAAACTCGACGACTTGTAGTCAACAATGCTGTTTGTGTTACTAATTTCTTAAGAGCCCGAATCATGTCATGCCATTTACTCATAAATAGGATATCTCAGTATATGAATTAAGTACAAGTAAATACGCAATATATCGTATCCCATATAATTGATTTGATAAAAAATCTCTGAAGGAAAGAAAATATATTGAGTAATCCATTTATTTTACAAATCTTCTACACTGTATTTATATGCTTCGTCTTGTTTAGCTTGTTTCTCATTTTGAATATCGAACCACTTCTTTTCGTAACCATTAGAACGATCTACGCCATCCCAGCGGAAGCCGGGGCGTATACCGAACCGATTTTCTGGATATGTTCCCTGATAGGTTGGTATTGTTGGTATTCTTGTATGTGGCTGTTGATCCTTTCTCTTTCTTCTCATATACTCCAACATCGGATCATCAGGGCGCTCCTGATCTCGTAAATATTTTTCTAAATCTGCGTCATTGGAGTAACGGGCCAATGGTTTGCTCCCCTCATATAAATCTTGGTCAACTTTGGCACGATATTCCTCAATTTGTTTTAGTCCTTTACCCCATCGTTTATAAAGTTCCTTTTTCCTTAGCTCGTGCTCTTCCTTTCGTCGCTCTTCTTCTGGGTCTATATTTAGTGCCTTTTCGGCACGCTTTCCGCGGCGACCATAGCTCCGAACCTGAACCTCGGCATCACGTCCTGTAAGCTCGATAGGCATTTGCGCATAAAGTTCATCTTCTTTCAGACGTCGATCCAGGCATTCTTGTCGTAGGGTTGCAGCATTTTGTAAACCAGTTCGCTTTCCATCCAAAGTTTTAGAAAACGGCTGAGGTTTATGTGTTGGCGGTGGAGATAGACTACGTGAGGATTTCCGAAGGAACCTTTTAACTTCTGTCGAATCATAGTTAGTTTTCAATGCCCCACTTCCAGGAGAGATTGATTCTTTCTTAAATGTTTTGCTTATTTCACCTTCACGGTTACCAGTTAACTTTCTGATAGGAGAGAGATCTGGTGAATACCTCTCAATCTTAATTTTTGAAGGAGACTTAAAGGATTCTTGCCCCTTATAATTAGATACTTCCAAGCTTGGCTTTCTAATTTTGCGATTACTTTTTGTTGGATTTTGACCAGAAGAGGTCTCTCCCCGCCGAGAGTGATGAGAAGCTGTACGAACGTAGCCATCATCTTTTTTATGACGGTATTCTATGTCGCACATATGGTTATCTCTTTTACTATAATGTTCTCTCTGGCCGTCGGAACCACTTGCTTTCTTTTGCCTTATTGGACTGCGATCCGGAGATGTGTATTTATGCTTCCGAAGCGACTTTCGATCAGTAGAAATACTCTTCTCCCGACGCAGAGGACTTTGAAATGGAGAATCCTCTACTCGAACAGAGTGGTGAGAGGAACTGTCAGCATGTCTATTATCCCTTCCGGTACGGCATGCTAAGTCACACATATAGTTATCTCTTTTCTTATCAAGTTCTCTTTGGGCTTTGAAACCAATAATTCCTTTATTCCGCATCGGGCTGTGATCCGAAGATATTTCCCTGTGCTTTCTGGGCAGGATTCGGTCAGTAGAATTGCGCTTTCTTCGACGCGGAGGACTTTGATCTACTGAGGTTTCCTTATATTTATGGTGGGTCGATTTTTGGTCAGCAGATATTCTTTTATTTGGATAGAGGGGGCTGCGATCTCTGAAGCTACCTTCATCTTTATGACAACGTGAACTTTGGGTTCCGGATCCATCTCTTCTCCTTCGCCGTTTGGGACTTTGGTCTGCAGAAACACTTCGCCGCCGACGACGTGATGGAGTCTCGTCTGGTGAATTATTCAACCTTCTGCGATGGTCTGAATTTTCTTCCGCCAAATATCTGACTGTCCGGTCAGAATTCGAAAAGGAATGCTGGTTACGTTTGTGGCTAAACAAAATAAAAAATTTGTTTATGAATTTTATTTCGAAATTCCATTGTCAAACCTGGATGAATTCCGCTTATCCTTACTCTCATTTTGGCTCTTAGATTTACTACTGATAGACGATTTGACGGAACCAACTGGTGATTTGGGCTCACTCTTGAAGACAGCCAAATTACAATCTAAGCTATTAGTTCCTCTTATAGGTGAAAATTCATCCCTAATTCGTCTGTCAACTGGTTTTGGTCCCCACAATTCGTCTTCATTTTTCGACGAAAATATTTTAACAACCTCTGACGATTTCTCTTTTTCTTCTTTTATCGCAATGCTCTTCCACTTTTTACCCTGTTTGGTATCTTCCACGATATATGTGGCAACTATTTGTGGTGCATCTTCACCAGTTAGCAAGAGCTCTTCATCTACATCTGGATCCGGGAGTGCACCTGCATCATCGTCAATTATTTTCACCTTTAGATCATCCTTGAGCCTATGCTTCTTCGATTTCTTTTTCTTCTTAACTTTGTCACCAGATAAGTATTTTTTTAAATATTCCTTTTGGTTAATCTTTGGAAAGGTATTAATAGGCATCGCTCGAAAATTAGTTCAAAGTAATTGAAAGTTAATTACACATTTTAAAAAAACCACATCGCGCGTAATTTCTTATTTACTATTGTTAAGCGTTCGTAATTGCGTATGACTTTTGCCATATCCATCGATGAAGGAAAATGTCAATTTAAAGAATTTGACAGTTTACATGCTTGCCAGTATTACCAGATGTAAATAATCGCCATCAGATAAATCATCCAATTATATATTAGGAATGTATCTTTTGGAATGATATATGCTTACTATTACCGTGACATATAGAACGACATTACGGACGGCAAAAAGGAACCCTGCTACCAGAAGAGGAAAACGCATGTGACATATAATATTACACTCTTTTGTATTGTCTGGATTTTCAGTAGTGTTAAGAATAACGATTATTTTTCCGCTGCGGCTGTTCCTCAATAACGAAAACTATTCTCCTTATCGAAAACTCCCCTAAATAACAATCAAGAATACCACTTTATATGCACGGAATAATTCAGCAATTTGTTCAAACAAAATGTACAAAGCACAATGGCACTTAACCTTTTCCCCTTTTGGACACTTAGGTATACGTCTCTTCACGATAAATTCTGGAATAAAATTGAAATTTTGATTTGGTTGTATTGTCATATCTTCACTTATTAAGTTAATGAGGATAGATATCTGCACAATATGAAAAGGCCGCATCCGTATTTTTGTGAACAAATTTTTCAGTGTTTTTTTTTGTGACCTTGTTTATAAACTGAATCATATTACCAGTGAAATATAGTTGTCATACGCTATTAGTTTTAGTTTTTCCTTTATTTATTCTACAAAAGACATGTATAATAATTATTAAATTCTTGTATACATGAATATCAGTTAATATTAGGAATTGCAGTAGTGTTAGTTATTATTTCATTTTTTATTTTACAATATCCTTTCCATTAGAAGTGTATAGATATAGACCCACGTAATGTATAATAACTTGTGTACTCACAAATGTCAAGTTTCTCTGAAGAAGAAAATCGATAAAACAAGACAACTTTGAAGGTAAATCAGCGATTATTTTATTATATCGGAACGTAAATTTTATTTTCCTCCAGTTTTAACATTGATAACAATATTTTCCATCGCTAATATTTGTTTGCTATTAAATTTTCTGACTGTTTATCTTGTCCAGAATGTACAGAAAATGCAGATTGGGTTGTAATACTTTCTTTAACTTAAGCACTTTTTACTACAATTTATCTATTTTTGTACGCAATGCGAAAAATGCAACACTTTTTTCTCATCGGCTTTCACAGTTTATTACTCCTCAGAAAAATTTAAAATGTCACTAAAAGTTTGTTGTTATCGTTGAAGAGGGTGAAAGTGATGGGAGGCGTGCTGCATTATTTCTGAAAAATCGGAGTGATTCTAAAATCTTGTCTTAAATATTTAATCGACGGAAAACAAATAAATAAAATTAATTTTATGAATTTTGGGGAAATACAAATGTAAAGCGAGCATCCCATGTAAGGTATTAAAAAGTATTGAACTTCAAATGCATTACTGATTGAAAACCATGTATAGAGAGAATCTCATTGTTCAATTTGAACGCGCGTAAAATTGTTAGTGTATTGGGTTTAGAATGACGCGACCTTAAACTTAGCTGGAAATCGTTGAATCATCTCGTTTACTAAAAACGATATTCTAATTAACAAAAAGGAATTCAGATGATATTTATAATTTTCTGGATGCAATTTGTCCAGAATTCATAGCACTTGTTGATTCAATGGATGCGTATTCTTACAGGCGTTGAAATTTTCAACTTCTGAGAGTTCACAGAGGACATTAACAGAAGTGTCCAGTCTTCTAGTGTTTGGCCTGTTCATTAGAGGGTGTCACATATTGCAACCTTCTGACCCTTAAAGAGGTTAACATTATATTAGTATTCAGTTTTTGTTGTGTTCTCTGCGTCAGGAGCATTGTGTTTGCGGTAATGAGTGCAAAGAAACACTGGGGGGGGGGGGAAACACACTGGGGCATAGAAAATGTGAATTTTTTGTAAAAACAAAATATATTTCGTAGTGAAACAATAATACTCAAACCCCAATCTCTCCATCGGGAGCAACTCAAAACAACAACAGTAAGAAAGACAATGCTCTGAAATCAAGCCAAAGTGATGATAATAATAATAAAGAAACAGAAAAAGGGCCCGATCGGAACATTGCAAAAGCGATGGGAGCGAGAGCGATTTTTGTTTTTGCGAATTCAATGCGCCTGCGTCTCATTTTGTTAACTCCGACGAGTAGCGGTCGCTAAGCAGGCTTGGCTAGTTTTTTGATTTTTTATGCACTGCTTTGTCGTCGCTCTTCTTTCAAACGGCTATCGTTATGAAACGACATTAGTCGGGAGCATGTCAGTGCGCGATGTAGACACGTTATTGGATGTTAAGAATTTATGCCGCGCTACTACTGGTTACATTCATCGACAGCGCAGTAAATTTCTAACATCTTAAATGGATTTGAAAAACCATATTACGAACATGCTACATTCACCTTCAGTCTATCTAAAAGTGAAGTGAAATCGATAATCAGTAATCCAACGAGTGAAATAATTACAGAAAAAAAATGAAATCGAATTACTTTTTTAAACATTTTGTAACAGAAAACGATCAATGAACAATTTCAATTTTTGCAATAAAAGAAAATAAAAATTGGAAGACGAAGGTCGTAAATTGTTTGTCGTTCTCGTCGCCTATTCGTCCCTCGTCAGGGACACTACGAAGTGTGTATTTAATTTCCTGATTCTTCCATTAAAAAACTCAAAACATGATATCTCATTGGTGCTCGCTCGCCAGTATCTGGTTGATTTTCTGCCAGTCGTGAGGCAGTTCGTGACAGATATCGTTACGTCAGTCGGGTCGGAACGGCAAAGTCGTACGATGCCCAAATGGCATTTAATTTATAACGACAACGACATCTCATTTAAGAGCCAGATAAAGAAATAAATTCGTTTCGCGCAAAAATCCAAAATTGCGTTGATTTTGTTGTGACTTTCTCTCGGAAAACCGGTATTTCAAAGTTTATTAATCCCGCCTTCCGCAAATAATTCCAATTAATTAATAATAAACAATAAAATGAATTTCGTGAAACAAAAACAAAAATGAATGGGGCAGAACGACCATGCGCTTCTATTGGAGATTTATATAAAAACAAAGCTAGGCAACGCTATTAAAAAGGGGCACGAGAGGGCGAAAATCAGAAAAGAAATCAGATCAAATCGTAGAGTAATTATTTTTTTTTAAATACGCACATTGGCTCATCAAAATGGACGATATGAGCGACGGTATTCGAGTAGGTTCTGTTTCGAATGCTGCCACAACAACAACAATAAGAACAATAAGAAGGTGCTGTGGCACGACTGTGGCAGCGCCTACGCCCAATTCTTGTATGTCGTCAGTGGCCGCACCATCGTCTACCGTTTATGTTCGATGCGGGCAAGCCGAAGACAAGATTAAGACCCCTGTGTCGGGAACAAATACAACAAGAACTGTCGACACAATAGAACCATCACTACATACAGCAGCTTCGGTGGCTGTAACGACGACAACTCCGACAAAGATTCCGACGATTTCAACGAAGTCTCCGACAGGGACGATACATACTGGTGCTTCATTTCCCTGGGATTTTACAGCGACTGAACTGTGCCGCAGCTGCGGTAAACCTCAAACAGAACTCTATGAGCTTTTCAAACACATTAACGAAAACGACGACGACGACAACAACAACAACGAAGGCATTAACGGCGAGAGTAGCAGCAATGATTGCAGCGGAAACAACAATAATAATAATGACACCGGCTTGAGGGAATCAACGAGTGCCACCACCACCATTACTTCTAGTAATTGCACTACAGGCGCTCACGCTAGCACTACTGCAGATTCAGCATCGGTCGAGACGTCGACATATCAGCAGCACAGTAAAATGGACAGCATACTAGAAGAAATGCAAATTTGGCAGTTGGGGGTAAGTGTGTGTATTAGGCGTGTTCGTTTATTCTTCTTTTGAGTGTGTGCAAATGTATGGGTGTTTGGTGAAGTGAGACGAATCGGATTTGGGGCGATGTGTTTGTATCAATTTTTGTTGATTGTTTCGTTTCGTTTTGTATCTTAATTGATAAAGGACGGTGTTACAGAGTCAAGCAGGCTAGCGGGTGTGAACGAGCACCGATTTTCCATTTTTTTTTTGCTTTTTCAGAGAGGTTTAATGAAGTTAGAAAGAGAGAAAGATAGGCAAGGACGGCACAAGAGGTGACTTGAGTTGAGAACGAATATAAAGCACCTATCATGTTGGTTTAGATGATTTGCCGACGGCAAGCGACGGCTTCTGTTTTTTCGATTTTAAATTTCCAAAATGGATTAATTTCAATCTTTTTGTTTGCTCTTTTCTTTTTGAAACCACAATTATTTAGTAATTTCATAATATTTTATTGATGTTGGATAAATTTTCAATCGGATTCTATTAATTTCCAGTAGGATGAGAAAATAGTTGAGCAAAAAATATATTTCAAAAATCTTCATTTCAAAAAGTATAAATGTAAAAAAAATATGTGCGTTTTTTCAAGCGAATGATTTGTTAAAAGTTTTTGTTCAAAATGAATTGATTTCAACTTTTATCACCATCGAATTTTCACCTCCATTTAAAAGGGCCATAAAAAAAATAAGGCGTTTTTTATTCCATAAATAATTATTTCAGAATTGTTTAAAACGATCTGCCAATTGTAACTTATTCTCACATTAATGATAATTAATGTTAATTTGTTAATAAAGTTAACATTTCATTAGGGGTCTAAAAGAATCACAAACTTTTTGTTCGGCGGACTGCTATTAAGTGTAGATAATAATAAGATATTAGCACATTTTTTTAAGATAGCACAGCATCGCACAGCATCGCATAGCACAGCTTTTAAGATATAGCACATTTATAAATCCTTTCGAAGATTTCCAAAGATTTTAAACGAGCCAACTTTGGATCCTTTCATTGAGACGGTTCGATTTAACGAAAAAATAATCCAATACTTAACGAGCAACAATCCGAAATCGATTTTTTGTATTTTTCAAATTGTATTTTATGTAGAAATATATCACATATCGCATGTGATATCGACAAATGTTATATGTAGTGAACAATCTCTTAATCCTTTAAATGAAACGTGCTGTGTGGAATGACCTAAATGACTTGAAGACTCATACCTAATGCAATGAATGCACCCTTTAAACCTTTAAGTGGGTGGGGCGCTTTTATTTGGGCGAATGCATAAATAAGGCTCTGGTACCACCCTGCTTTTAGCAAATAATGCTGACAGCTGTGATATCCTTCTAAGAATATAAATAAAACTACGGGGGTCCTGCCAGTTTTAGCGCCATCTCACCACCATTTTTTGTATGAATTTTATTTCGAATTTGATTGATAGTACGTTAAAATTTTAAAACAGTGTTTTATACGAAACAATCATAGCCATTCTGAATTTGATGATTCTTTTAAATGCAAATTTGAATATTTTTCGATTCTTTTATATTCTTTTATAAAAAGCCTTTTCGTTCAGTCAACTGATTTCGGTTTGAATTCTTAAAAGAGTTTACATTTTATGGTTAAACTGTAAGAGCTTTGTAAACCTTTCTGAAGATTAATTTTTTTAATTATTTTCAATTTAACTGAATTTAATTACATTCAACTGAATTTTCAAACATTTAAATCTTTTATAAAAACCTTTTAAATAATTAAAATATTTAAAATAATTGTGATTATTTAATAATCATCTTTCGACAAGTAATCCATTCCCGGTCACCCTTCCTCCTCATTGAACCTTCGCAGTTTAGTGCGTGCTAAATTAACAAAGCGCATTATTTTCTTCGTTAAAACGTTGAAGCAATTTGAATAAAATTGAAAACAATTTGTTTGGGAGGGGGTGAATTTGTAAAGCAACAACAGTACGTGGGGGAATAACATGTTGACAAAATCTGTATTGTTATCCATTCTACCGGTTTGTTCAGGCATAATTATAAATAACTGGTTGGCAGTCATGTCATTAATTTCGTAATTTACGAAATTTAAGAAAAATTGTTTTGATGATTGCTTTTCTTTAAAATTATACTAAGGTGAAATTAAATTTTCTCTCAATGGTATTCATGCCCTCCAATCCGATTTTCTCCATATTTTTAAAAACAACAATTCAAAAATTAATCACGTTATAAACAGAACCTTGAAAATTATTTACAGTTGATTATTTATTATTTATTTATTAATAAAATTAAGCCCGGTTACCCTTAAGCGCACAGTCGAAATCCAACCGCACTTACTGGATGGATTATTTTCAATAAAGGGTATTAATTATCATTAGCAATTAAAGGTTTTCATCGTTTGTCAGTTATACGATCCTCTTCAATGTGTTTGCACGAGTTGGGGAGAGGTGGAAGTGGGTGTGTTTCTGTAAATGAAAGTCTTGTAAAATTAAAAATGACTACGGCACTTTAATGCATATTAATCGTTCTATTAAATACACAGTGGTCCAAAGTGACAGAATATGAGAGGAAAATGTTTGCCAATTAACTGACTCTGATAAAAGTCTTCTCATTTAATAGCTCTATTGCCTTCGTTAATGCGGTGTCCTTAACTTTGTTGTTGTCCATTTGACACGCAACCACCAGAGTGTGAGATGACCGAAAATTTCGTGTCGGGTTTTGGTAAAGAATCCACCCTACTCAATTGAAAATTTTGATGCGGGGCGGTGCATATTGCTTGAATTATAATCATATGGTTTGACTATTAGTATATACTTATCGTGACAAACTGGTGACAATCGGTATCCATTAGTTGCCCGAAGGTAATGGGCTCTATCGATAATGCAAACATCGTCTGGCTAAGTGTCCAAGGATATTCGACTTACAAAAATCGCATGCATCGTGACATCGTTGTGTTTATTAGATTTATAATATTCATTTCCAAATTTCTTTATTTCGTTCGTTTTGTAAAATAATTATTTTAAGTAAAAAGTTTTCATTCCATTGAGCCATTTTGGATTATTAAATATTGACTGACTGACTGCATTAAAAATATATGCGTTGACATATTTTGCATTTTTGTGATGACGCGACAAATATTTTCCCACTGGGGACATTCAGTTCAAAAGAAAACGAAAAACTGAACGTACGATTTGAAATAACGTTTTTTACTTTTGCATTATGCTTTTTTGCATGCTCAAGACTTATATTTTTAATGACTGAGTGCTTTTTATTTTATCCACATTTTTTTGCATTAATATTCGTAAGACGTACGTATTGAAATAATGATGGAGTGGCCTGTCCGGTATGCTGTTCTTTTTTCGCTTGAGCCATTGATGATGTGAAGGCTTATCAATGATTCAAAAAAAAGGAGAAGAGAAGTAAATTAAATAAAGAAATGGAACGATACACAAGAGTTCCAGAGAAAGCAAAAAAGGCAATACAACAAAAGTATGCTGTTTGCTTATGTTATCCACACATATAAATTTACACGTACACCGATATGAAACATTTTAGAAATCATTCCATTGTTTAAACGAATAAAAGGATTGAAAGCGGAAATAAAATGAAGAGAGCGTAAAGGTCGAAATAAGTCTGCGAATGAACTTCTCTTGAATGCGATAAAGCCTTTAAATAATTTGTTTGATTAATTTCACGTGTAAACGAATACATTTTAGTAATCAAAGATAAAAATAAAAATAAATGGTAAACATAGAATAACATGTAGTAATTCTTTTTTGTCTTTCTCGAATAGAAAACTCGATTTCGTTGTTTAGACGAATACTCTGAGATGATGAGAGGATGATTACTAAAATGCGAAATAGACGAATGACTAAAAACATATTAGTGGTCGTTTACGTGTGTGTATGTGCGTGTGTGTAGTGTGTATTAGTGTGTATGTGCGTGTATGTGTATGTGTGTATGTATGTATGTATGTACGTATTCTTTCACTTCATATGGATTTATATGAAACCACTAGAATCAGTATTGACTCTTAATTATGTAACGTCTCTTTATCTTTTTACATAAATGAAATTTATACCAATCGGTTATAACGCAGCGTGCAGAGAGCAGGAAATTCGCAATTTCGAATTTTAAAATAATATAAACAGTCAGACGAGTTTCTTACAAACGCACTAGAGACCAAAGTAAAGCAAACGAAACAGCTGCTTTTTTGTGATCCGTAGATAATTAGTGAGTAAAGAAAAAAACACGAAACAGAAACAAACAAAAAGCAAACCTTGATGCCAGGTAAAAATCAAGTTTAACATGAAATCAATGGAATTACAATCGATTTGAAATTTCCAAATGTGTACCTGAGGTTTTTTGAGTAAACACAATTTGCTGGCCCTGTCCCTCCCCTTTCCCGTTTGCCGGTGATATTTCTATAGGAATTAAATGTGAATTCAGTTCGTATGAAACTATTTTAAAAACGCTAATGATTTATTCAAATAGTTTAGAGAATTTAAAAAATTGTTGTTTATTTCCCCTTTTTGTTCTTAGTATTATTAATTATTTTAATAAAAAAAAAAATTTGGAGAATGTAAATATTCGTGACATTTGTTGAAATCATAAACGGTAATCGATAACTTTACCCGTCATCAATTTCCTTTTGTTTTCTATCGTCCGATTAAATTTGGAAACCTGGCCTTGACATGAAAATGAAGTCACAAAAGAGGTTTTTGTCATAAAAGTCATAAAAGAGTTTAATAGGTTTCCACTATTTAAAACAAAAAAGAAACAAGTGTTGAATTTTAAACATAAATAGCAGTAGCTAATTTTCAGTTCGATGAGCGAGCCCTAATTGTTTCTCATGGAATTGCACACATTTGTCTTTCGGGGGAAGACCGATCTTATCAAAGACCTTAAGGCCTGTTTTGTAAAGCAATATCAGAGAAAGGAAAAAGCGATTTCTACAGGCCAGAGCTCTCGAAAATTTCAATAATCTCATGCTTCCCTATCGCTCATTTGATCTCATCTCGTTTTTGACACAAACAGAAAGAGATCTGAGCAATAGCGAGGTTTAAAAGGGAACAGCAGTAATACATCGCGCATCCATGCATAAATAAATACAAAGAGAAAACATTAGATATTCAAAAAAAAAAAAAAAAAAAAAGATTGGGCAACCGTATTTATTCGACCGAATTCCTTTTTCTATTGTTTTTATTCTATTGTCTGAAAACACAATTTTATTTAAATGAATGCAGAAAAACCCTTCTAGATTTAAAAGCACCTACGTTACAACTTGATACAAAACCAATAATAATTAGTGGAAAACCTACTGAAACCCACAGCAACATAATGTAAACCCGAAACTAATTTTACATGTGTGCATAGTATAAAAACGATAACGTTGCAACAATTTCCCAAAACGAAAATTCGTTCTTTATTTCTATTTTCACATACTCTTTCAGGATTTGTAACGAATTCCATGGAAAATCTAAATTCACTTTCCCACGAAAAACCAATAAAACTGGTCGAAGCCAAAAAATTTTCGCTTTCGACAAAATATTCGAGTTGGTCGTCGATCAGCGGTGGTGTAGGTTGCTGCTTGGAGAGTGCGTTAATAAATTTAAAAAAATAATAAAAGTTGATTAAATGTGTTTCTAAAAATATTTTGAATTGTATTACGTCTGCTTGTAAAGAATTTCCACCATGTCTTCAATGTACGAAACTACATGCTAAAACTATCAAAAGATGATGAAATTCTTTGCCAGCATTATGTCTGCCCAATTTCAAATATTTATAACTCCTCAAACCCTTTAGGAAGTTCATTTGCGAATCGTTTAGTTCAGCTCCATTTTCTAGCGTATATTTGTATTTTTCTTTTTCTTCTCTAATTTTCTTTTCCCATTCATCGTACTAAAATCGTCAAAGCCATCTTAAATGTTTTTATTGTGCAGGATTAGACAGTGTCCCTTTATCACATATAATGCCGAAATTTTATTGCAAAATGGATGTAGTTTGTTATTATATAGTATATTATCATATGTGTGGTATTTGATTGGCTAATTTGTACATTGATGTTAATCTAGGACGTTGTCACTGAATGCAGGCTCTGAGTATTTGCATTTTAATAGCTTCTCTAGAATATCCGTTAGGACACAACCACAAACATCATGGAGTACACGAAAACAAAACGAAATGACACGAAAAAGTTGAATTGCGTTTTGGTTCGTTTCGTTCTCTATTTAGTTTACACGACCTTGCTGTTAATTCTGAGCCATTGGCTCAAACGTTTTTAGTTAGAGCATATTTTTCGTTTGACTTTCGCCTTCTGCTTCCAAATAATTAAATTATTTATATGTTACAATTTAAAGGGTTTGGGTTTGGTTTTCGTTTCATTGATTTCGAAAAAGACAATTGACAGATTACGGAGTAGGAGAATATGAAGGCGTGCGGGATAGAGAGCGGGCGATTAAAGTAATGTGTGCATCACATAAACAGACGACGTTACTTAACAAACGAGTAAATAAAAATATACGTTACATCATCACACGGAACGAGCTGGTTACTTGAGCTCTAGGGCTAGTTTGGTGCTTCTTTTCATAAAAAGGTAGACCATACTTCGCGGTGTTAATAAACGGAATCGGTTTTATTATTGATGAAGTGTGGGAAAAAGGGGTTAGAGAAATGGCGATGATGTCATAATTTTTTATAGAATAATATTTACAATCTGAGGTGTAAATCGTAGAGTAATTTTGGGGAAAAGCGAGAACACAGAAAAAACCTGTTTTGCGAAATCAAAAAGATCGCATAAACAACTAGAAGTAGAATTTATAAACAGCACCACTTTTCCAATCTTTGAAATCTGAGACATGAATATTATGACAAAGATCGCAAACGGGCTAGTAAGTAACATAGACAAAGCTTTTATATAAGAAGATTTGCAAAATGCTCTGCGTGAGATTATAAATTATTCGCGCCGCGATGGTAACTCCACTGCATTACATTTTTTCACTTTCAAATTCTAAGAAAAACGTATCTATAATTCGTGAAAAAAACCGTTTCAGT
Organism: Physocephala rufipes; assembly: GCA_963966595.1. Classification (NCBI taxonomy): domain Eukaryota; kingdom Metazoa; phylum Arthropoda; class Insecta; order Diptera; family Conopidae; genus Physocephala; species Physocephala rufipes. The sequence continues at coordinate 834,967 of OZ016501.1, read as the reverse complement.
TTGAATAGTTGGCCCCACTGCTGGCCAAATGCGTGCTGATGATGCGAAATATTGTTTGTGCGAACTGGTTTTTGAAGCTTAAGAAACGCCAGACTTGGAGGTTCACGGACAAAGCGGCATAAAAATCCAAACTAATGACAAGCACTAGACAACGATGACAGTCAAAATTTATCATGAAAGCACTTAATTTACAGACATATGTTTTTATTCGGTACTTCTATTGTTTCTCGTATGAATTGTAGGAATCAATTTTATTCAACAAACCAGATTCTGATATAAAATATTTTACACTGTTTGGTTGAATTCGTTGGACGATTTATTTGTGTATGTCGGTCTCTCCTGCCTTCCAGCTCTTCATCCTCTTCCACCCGAATCAACGGTAACGCAACAGATGGATGGAAACTACCCTAAAGTACAGTTAAACATATTGCCTTGTTACGATTGCTGGTCTTCATAAGATCCAAAGGGATGGATGGTCGTGTAATATTCGTGGAAGTGTGGGAGGATGTATGATAAAAGTCAAAAAGTTGGATGGGGTTGTTGTGTTATATCTCTGCTATTGTCTTTAAGTACCGAACGTGCCTGGTTAGTTAGGCGTAACCGAACAGTTTACACACTTGATGTTGCTTTTTCTTCTGTTTGTAACCATACCACCGACAACAACAATCCAATGCTCAAATTGCACTACTGACACGACGTTCTTGTGGTCTTTATTGAATTACATCGCACATTACTGCTCGCGGGTCATGCAGAAGAAATGTGGAACGGACCATGTGAACGAGTTGGAAGGGTGTGAAAGATGTACCAATAGCAATGAAGGCGAGAGGATATATTCGATATTTCGTTAATATTATTGACGAGATCCGTTACAGATTCCATTTATGGTGAGAACCAAATCGGAGGGAAATATTAGATCGTTTTGAAAAATAAAACATTTCAAAGAAACAATAACGAGTAATGACATTTGGTGAAGAATGTTAATGAATATTTAAATTAACAACATCGAAACTTGCGATGACGATAACAATAAACGGCAAAATCGTTTTGGCAAAACATATTGATTTCTTTAGACAGAACGATAAAACCATTCGGTTTAAATAATTTACGAGAATATATTTTTTGTTGATCTCCATATGGTTTTATTTTATATATCTTCCGGTACAGTTTGTGTACATATTTTTATCGTATATTTTCCGGTATATTTAGTGGAGAATGATTTTCAATTGAAACGATCGAGAAAGTTTGGTCTCAATTTTATAATCGTAAATTTAGAGATTATTTTAAAAAGGAAATACTTGGAAAGGAATACTTTTTAAACTATTTGAAATTATTTGTTTTTGTTTTCAACTAAGAAGTACTGCAAGTATATTGAGCGATTTCTTGGACATTATATCGTAAATGGTACCAAAACTAGCCTAATTCAAATATTAAATTCTTATATATATATATATATATATATATATATATATATATATATATATATATATATATATATATATATATATATATATATATATATATATATATATATATATATATATATATATATATATATATATATATATATATATATATATATATATATATATATATATATATATATATATATATATATATATATATATATATATATATATATATATATATATATATATATATATATATATATATATATATATATATATATATATATATATATATATATATATATATATATATATATATATATATATATATATATATATATATATATATATATATATATATATATATATATATATATATATATATATATATATATATATATATATATATATATATATATATATATATATATATATATATATATATATATATATATATATATATATATATATATATATATATATATATATATATATATATATATATATATATATATATATATATATATATATATATATATATATATATATATATATATATATATATATATATATATATATATATATATATATATATATATATATATATATATATATATATATATATATATATATATATATATATATATATATATATATATATATATATATATATATATATATATATATATATATATATATATATATATATATATATATGTGGCTATCTCCTTAAAAACACTTTACAATTATCTACTCTCAAAAATATATATTTCAATTTTAATTTCAATTCTAGCAACACTTGTAAAATACGTTTTCATTTTCTAATTTTTCATGACTCTAAATTCTGAACTTTTGTAATAAACTTATAAAATTTGAAAAACCAATTTTAACTTTCAAAACGATTCCACATTGGTGACCCCGAGTTTTGACCGCAATGAGTCAACCCACTGAAGGCGCAGATGAGGAAGAGTTTCAATCGCTTCCGTCTACTCATAACGTGGAAGTCGCAAGAGTCTCAGTTAGGGTACCTCCATTTTGGCGACAGAATCCCAAGTTATGGTTTCGGCAGTTAGAAAGTCAATTTATAACTTCAGGAGTTACATCGGATGTAACAAAATACCACACATTGGTTGGGGCGATTGAAAGCAACGTGCTTAACACAGTCAGCCACATCGTCGAAGAACCGCCAAGAGACCATAAATATGATGCTCTAAAGATCGCTATTCTAGAAGTGTATATGGATTCGGAAGAGAAACGGCTAAAGCAATTGTTGGAGAACGTAAGCGCAGGTGACAAAAAACCATCCGTACTCCTTCGAGAAATGAAAGAGCTCTCATCAGGAAAAGTTTCGGATGAAGTTTTGAAATCACTTTGGCTTCAACGGTTGCCTGCCACTACGAAAGCAATTCTTACGGTTAGCGAAGATCGTCTTGACAAACTTGCGACTATGGCAGACAAAATTTACGATCAATACGATCCAAATTTTGTCAATGTCGTGACGAAACCTTTGACGCAATCGCCCACCCGATTGGATATTCTTTCTAGACAAATAGATGAAATTCTATTAAAAATTAACGCGATTACAAGAAGCGACAGGAACAGCCGGTCAAGAAGTAAGAATCGCGCAAACAATTATAAATCTCGTGATCGCTCAAAACCTGAAAAAGTTTACTGTTGGTACCACTTCAAATTCGGTTCAAAAGCAACCAAATGCCGAGAACCATGCAATTTTAAAAAATCGGAAAACCAGTAGCCAGCTCGTCTAAGGTGACGGACGAACACGGCCAGCATATAAGTCGCCTGTTTTTTCGAGATCAAAATTCGAATCTCAGGTTCCTTATTGATACAGGAGCTGACATTTCGGTTTACCCCGCCACTATTCAACAAAAACGAGAGGAAGCTCAGTCATTAATCCTTTACGCTGCTAATAACACGAAAATTCGAACTTATGGAACAAAAGTTATCAACGTGAATTTAAATCTTCGAAGGGAGTTTGTTTGGGAATTTATTATCGCTGATGTTACGCAGCCAATTATCGGTTCAGATTTTTTAACACATTATGGATTACTAGTTGACATTAAAAACAATCGTTTATTAGACCAAACTACTCAACTCAAATCAGTGGGATTTATTTCGAAAAGCAACAGCTCAACACTAAATTGCATAGGTAACGATAATCCAATTTATCCCCTACTCTCTGAATTTCCAGAAATTACGAAACCGTTCTTCAAACTCCCGAAGGTTAAGCATTCAATAACTCATCAAATTGACACAAAAGGACCTACAGTTCGAGCCAAACCGCGACGGCTTCCACCTGAAAAAATTAAGATCGCAATGCAAGAATTCAATTATATGATGCAAATGGGCATTTGCCGCCCATCAAAAAGTTCTTGGTCAAGCCCCCTACACATGGTGCCCAAATCCAACAACGAGTGGCGTCCATGTGGAGATTACCGTTCTTTAAATAGAATAACTGTACCTGACCGCTATCCAGTTCCACATATCCACGACTTCGGACACATGCTACATAAGAAAAAGGTATTTTCGAAGATAGACTTGGTCAAAGCGTATTATCAAATACCTGTAGCGAATCAAGACATACCCAAGACGGCCATAATTACTCCTTTTGGTCTATTTGAATTTACGCGGATGACTTTTGGCCTCTGCAACGCAGCGCAGACATTTCAGCGTTTTATTAATGAAGTGATCCAAGGGCTGGATTTCTGCTATGCATATATCGACGATATTCTAGTTGCATCGGCAAACGAACAAGAACACGAACAACATTTACGAAAAATTTTTCAACGTTTTACGGACTACGGTATAACAATAAATGTTGCAAAATGCGAATTCGAAAGGAAAGAATTAACATTTTTGGGTTACCTTGTAACACCAGATGGCCTCAAGCCGAATCCAGAAAGAGTTCAGGCTTTATTGGATTACAAATTGCCAAAGACTGTAAAAGATTTAAGCCGTTTTCTCGGTACCCTTAATTTTTATAGACGTTTCATTCCAAAGGCAGCTGATGCACAAGCTATACTCCATGGACTTAAAAAGGGACAAGTTAAAAATGATAAGCGGATCATTAATTGGACTCCGGAACTAACAATGGCCTTTGAAAAATGCAAAAATCAGCTGGCGAATGCGGCATTACTCTCATATCCCGTTGAAGGAGCAGAAACTTCACTATGGGTTGACGCCTCAGATTTTGGCATAGGTGGAGTCTTACAGCAATCCATAAATGGTCAATGGAAGCCACTAGGTTTTTTTTCGAAAAAACTCACAGAAACACAACAGCGTTACAGCGCATATGATCGCGAGCTACTGGCAGCGTACACCGTCCTAAAGTATTTCCAATATTTTTTGGAGGGTAGACAATTTTGCATTTATACCGACCATAAGCCACTTACGTTTGCGTTCCATCAACGACCAGAGAAATCATCGCCAAGACAACTTCGCCACTTGGATTTCATCGGGCAGCATACTGTTGATATAAGGTATGTACCTGGCAAAAACAATATAGCTGCAGATGCGTTTTCTCGTTTAGACCTGATATCAATGCCTACTCCACTTGACTACGCGGCATTAGCGGAAGAACAAAAATCGGACGAAGAACTATTACAATTTTTGAAATCAACATCGCTTAACTTGACGCTTAAAATTATTAGAACTCCTAGCATTAATGTAGATATTATGTGTGACGTTTCTGGGAAAATAATTCGTCCATTCATAACAAAAAGCTTCCGTCTTCAAGTTTTTAATATGATCCACAGATTATCACATCCAGGCTCAAAAGCAACTGCAAAATTGATAAGCGAAAGATTTGTTTGGCCATCCATGCAAAAAGATATAAAATCATGGTGTAAATCCTGCATAATTTGTCAGAAAGCTAAAGTCTCGCGACATATAAAAAGTCCTATAGCCACATATAATGTTCCGGAAGAACGATTTAAAATGGTGAGCATAGATATAGTTGGACCACTTCCTTCATCAGAAGGGTACAAATATTGCCTTACGTGCATTGATCGATTTACTCGTTGGGCAGAAGCCATTCCAATTATGGACATATCTGCTGAATCTGTCGCAAAAGGATTTTTACATGGTTGGATTTCAAGATTCGGCGTTCCTAAACAAATCGTGACTGATCAAGGTCGTCAATTCGAATCATCTTTATTTCGTGAATTCGCTAAATTACTGGGAGCTAAGGTTACTCATACCACCCCGTATCATCCTCAATGTAATGGACAAATCGAACGTTGGCATCGGACAATCAAAACCGCGATTAAATGCCATACCAGCACGCGATGGGTGGAAGTCTTACCGCTAATTTTACTGAGCCTTCGAACTGCAATCAATTTAGATGAAAAAGTATCCGCCGCAGAATTAACTTACGGTACGGAATTGTCTCTTCCAGGAGAATTTTTCACAAGAACAAATTCTCGAACTTACACAAATGATTGGATAAAGCAATTTAAAGAAGACATGCATAATCTTCAAGCCAGACAAGTGAAACGGCACGGAACTAGCCAAGTTTTCATTCCAAAAGATCTTTCAAACAGTACTCATGTTTTCGTCCGAACAGATTCGTTGCTGGCACCACTTCAACAACCCTATACTGGCCCTTATCAGGTTTTGGCAAAGTCAAATAAAACCTTTACAATTTGCGCTAAAGGAAAAGAAAAAGTAATTTCTGTAGACCGACTAAAGCCAGCATATATCATACCTGAAATTGATACTACAGAGAAATTCACACCCGAACATATACCACCAGAGGCAATGAAGTTAAGATCCGGTCGTTCTGTACATTTCGTTCATTAAGCTACACTGGAGGGGGAATAATGTGGCTATCTCCTTAAAAACACTTTACAATTATCTACTCTCAAAAATATATATTTCAATTTTAATTTCAATTCTAGCAACACTTGTAAAATACGTTTTCATTTTCTAATTTTTCATGACTCTAAATTCTGAACTTTTGTAATAAACTTATAAAATTTGAAAAACCAATTTTAACTTTCAAAACGATTCCACATATATATATATATATATATATATATATATATATATATATATATATATATATATATATATATATATATATATATATATATATATATATATATATATATATATATATATATATATATATATATATATATATATATATATATATATATATATATATATATATATATATATATATATATATATATATATATATATATATATATATATATATATATATATATATATATATATATATATATATATATATATATATATATATATATATATATATATATATATATATATATATAATTTTATAATTTTTAACATTCGGGGCCCCGAAAAAATGATAGAAAAGCCATATCCAGAAAAAATTATACATGAAAAATCACAGAATTTTTTAAAAATTATTTTCTGGTACGGAATGACGAAGGAGGAGGATTCATATTTCAACGGAAATGCATATGCACACTGTGTGCGTATGTGCGTTGGTAATATTTTAGCATGCAGTGCCCCTCAATTTTTGGTTGCAGCCGTTTTAATTAAATTGACATATTTCGTGTAGGGTATCGTTAAATCGGTATAGCTCCTATAGCTCAAAAACGCACAAGAACGTTTTGTGTTGCCACAAAGAATGCAAATCAGATGTCTTCGTTTTTTAAAAAGCATTTCATTTAATAAATCTGTAAGTAATCAATCACGTTTGAAAAGAATGATCTGATATTAAACAATAAAATTAATATTTCGTTTCATCAGATTTTAAAAAAAGTACTCACAAGGTTTCCTCAGTGGAATTGCCCTAAACTTTTATGATTACTTTTGGTAATTTGGATAAATTTTGTGCTCCCCAGATCAGTATTAATTTCTTCTTCTTCGCTGAAGTGGAAACAAAACCGAATTTATCAAAAGAGACTTTAAATGCCAATCAACTTTCATAAACTTTTTTATAAGAAAACAATATATTTCGATTCATATAAATTTGTGTAAGTCGTGACATCATAAAATTGTTTGAAAAAAATTTTTAGGGTCTTAAAAAGAAGATTTGACTAATTACAATATAATTTTATATTGTTTATCTCACTAAATTTTGTTATCAATCCTGAGTCGTCTAATCAACATTTATTTTATCTTATTGTATTCGTATTTCGTTAATATTTAGTGTGTGTACGTGTGTGTGTGCGTGGCTGGCCCTGTGATTATTTCGTTTCTCATGATGTTTGTAAAAGTAACCATTACAGCGATCATAATCATTACAATCATCGCCGCCGTCACAGTCATCGATAACAATTGTAGAAAATATAATCTGTAAACAAAGCCGTCAACAATGCTTGTAATTCTGTCATTCTCCCGACTAATAAATTTATAACAAATACATACATACATATCAATATGGATGGGTGTGCGTGTGCATGTGTGTTTGAGTGTGTGTGCATGTGGATTTGAGTGTGTTTGTGTGTACATGTGTGTTCGAGTGTGTGTGTGTGTTTAAGTGTGTATTCGCACATTCTATTTCTGCTGTCTCTCAATTATTCTTAACGCACCAGTAAGCCTTAGAAAAGTCTCTTAACACCCTCATAAAAGACTCTCAGACATTTTATTTTCGCCTTCGGCTTTCGACCGGGAAAATGAATCTATTCATTCATCGAGCAGCACCCTATCATCAGACTTACTAACGGTATATTTACAAATCTTTTTGGCTTTCGGAAAGAATGCATTAACTGCCTCCTTGAACAAAGCAAAACTCATAGAGTTCGTCGTAGTCATTCATTCGCTGAAACCTTTCCAATATCGAGATCCAAACTTATACCAACCAACTTGTTTGGGTTCCTTAATGTCTGTCCATAGGCTTTACCTTTTGTAGTTTAGCATCACATGGAAAAGCCTGGCATACTTCTTTTTTAATGTTTAGTTTGAATAGAGAATAAAGAGATTCGATTGTATAACGTAAAATAATAAAATCTTAAAAAGGGAAAAAAATTGCTACCAGATGCATTTTTTTGGCTTATAATTCGGCGTCCGTTATTTGGATTTATCATTGTTTAGGTTTGGCTTTGTTATTGTTCCTCCTTAACTTACAATTCGTAAATGGAAGCTCTTTCGTCTGTCTATCCATCGTCTGTTTGCCCATCATACCGACCTGTCCGTCCGTTTGTGTGAATTCTTTCTGTCTGCTTAGTCTTTTATGTGTTTCCCAACGGCTCACCCTAAACAAACTGAACCGAGCGAGTAGACCTGAACTGAACGCCCGTGTCCAGCGTACGGAAATATGAAAAGCATATTATGTTATTCATTGGTGCGTCACATGACGGTAGGCGAGAGAGGGGAGGGGGCGGGTTATGGTTCTGGTTACGGTTACCAGTTGCACTTTATTCCGGTTACAGGCAGGATAATGTTAACACCATTTCGCACTTGTTCCGCGGGGAACCCTGTTCAAATTCGATGAGAATTATTTTGATGCACGTGCGTGGTATGTTTTACTGCATTGCGCTGGGATACCCTGTCGCGTGCCGAGCTGAACAACCGCAAAAGCTGTTCCCTGGCAAATCGCTTGCGTGGATGCACTTTGCTATACCGCTACCACCCACTCGTCTTCGTATGACACACGGTAATGTTCGTAAACATGGGTTCATCTCGTTTTGTAGTTCTAATGTCTCGAGCGCAACGAGAGAAATGAAAGAAACGAGAGAATTTGTCTCGGCCTCCGGTTGTGATTGTTTAGCAGTAGTTTTTAATTAAACATTTGTTTTTATTTTACGGTTACTTTTCGAAAATCGGACTCGCTTTCCCAAATGGAGACTTAAGTGCGTGAATTAACGTAAGTTAGGCTTTATTTACATTCTTTTTACAATTCGAGAAACAGACAGAACAATTTCATACATTCATAATTTATTTTTGTTGTTGTTGACATTTCATACGCAGGCTTTTGCTGTGAAGTTTGGTTAGAATCTAAAAAAGAAGCATTTAAGAGATATATAAATTGACAATGATTGTTTCAAGGTCTTTGGGTGGGAAGGGGGGTGGTAAAGAGGTGGAGATGGCGTGAGATAAAGTGAAATTGGAGAATAATTAATGACGCTCATGGTTGACTTTTTTAAAATACGTTTTTATCATTTTTATCTCTTTTTTATCTTTTTACTCTCGCTACAATAAAATCTCATTCGTAGACAAACAACAAATAAACGAACAACTATAATTTCCTTTTTCGTTTCGTTTCGTTAAGACACATTCGATTATATTTCTTGCAAATAAAAGAAAGTTAAAAAATGAAATGTTTATTAAAGAATAAGAAAACTTTATTATATACGTCAATGTTGGTAATGAGCGAGGGATGGAGTGGGAATAGTGGTGGGGAGTGAGAGGTAATGGCATTTGTGCTGGCATCCTCGTCTTCATCCTGAATATATTATAATAAATAATAAAAAGTGTTGTAGTAAAAATCGTCCTGCGTTTCTGTAACCAATAAAAATATTTACAAACCGTCTGGGTCATTAGTTTTCTCTGGATTTTGATTACTGCTCCCTTACTTTTACTTTCTTCTCTTCTCATTTCTCTCCGTCTCTCCACTCTCTCTCTCTCTCTTTCTGCCTCTCCCTATCGCTATACGGGTATACTTCAAATAAAAGAATAAAAGTTATGAAACGACAAACGAAATATCAATACATACATTCTAGGAAGGGAAGAGCGTGGGGACCATATTATATGCCTACGTGCTTTTCGCCTGGAAGTGACAGATTAGAAGAAAGAGAGAGGGAGATATATAGATAGACAGAGAGAGGGAGAGAGAGAGTATAGAAAGAAAAAGATTGTAATTCATTTTCCATTCTACATTCTATTGTATTTTATTTTATTATTGCGTCTCCTTTGTGAAGGTGGCATAATGTTTAATTCAGAAAACTTTAGAAATGTTAATCATTAGGAGCTATTCTTTCATCTTTGATCCTTCGACAGAAGAATGGAGTTATTATTATTTGATATTCGTCAAACGAAATATGAAACATTTGATGAATTTATAAAACTGTAAATAATGTAATTTATAGGAAGGTATTGTTTTTGCGTGTGATAATATTTACGATTATGATTTATGATTATGATAAATTGAATACTTACACACGTACATCCGTGTGCGTGCGTGTGCCGTGGCGGAGGGTGGGGGTGGGTGTACTGAATGTATGATACAAATTCGCTTTGATACATTTTATTAAACGCTAAAAAAATTGACAAAGCAAAAAAATATCAATGGATTGCAAAAGAATTGCCACCCGCTCGCTCGTTGTTTGACAACACATTTCGTTCACAATATTTTCCACATTCAATTCTTTGCCAACCCGTTATTTTCCTCCTTTTGCTAAAATTAAATTTTCATTCATTATTCCATGCCTTGAAGATCATTGAGGGTATAAATAGAAAAGAATAACTCAAGCAATGCTTCCTTAAACTCGAAAAATATCATTTCGCTATGCAGAGAAACTTCAGCCAACATTCGCGTCATCATCCAACATCATCCAATGTATCTTCTTTTGTCGCGTTTACGTTTCGAGTACGAATATACTAAAATATCTATCTATCTTCACTTTATGCTATATCTATTCTATTTATGGAGTCCTTCACGGCTCCACGGTTTAATTCATTCATGCTTAAGAGTCGTATAATGTATAGAGAAAGCCTACCACGAGGACAAAAGTTTATCTGAGAGATTAAAGCCGACAAAACCTTTCACAAGTAAAGTGGGGAAATATGGACTCGGGCGCAAATGCTGAGAAGCATGCCAGAAACGAGGGGACTCAATTCCTTATTTTTTATCTACAAATTGTGTACGGAAACAGTTCTTAAAACAGAAAGAAAGAACAATAAACCCACCGCAACATCCCACAATACACAGCCCATGACTCTCCCATAGAATTTATTTAAAACTGATGCCACCAAGAAGGAGGAAAGGAAGGGCAAATGCTGGAGAATTTGAATTGCGTTTGGTTTGGAGTACGGTAGAAAAGACTGGAAATTAAATAAAAAACATAAAAAAAGAAAAGAAATCATAAAAAGGAAAGCAAAGAACGTCAGGAATGAAAAGAACAACAAACAGTGCTACATTTTTATGAAATTCTAACGAACCGAAACAGACCGAAGGAGAATATGTCGATTTTTTTATTTTCAATGTCTTGCAAAAAATACGAAAATATAGTGTTGTCCCTTTTCTTTAACATACTTCAATTTATAACTGATTATTTGATTTAATTTGTTTTGGGTGATTGAAGTGGAGGCAAATGGAGAATGATTTTATCGATTAAAATATTGAAGACATTTTACAATTCTCTTCTATGGCTTCAGCTTAAATCTTAAGAATGAAATCGAATGCCATTTTACGGTATTGATATTCTTTAACGTGCTTACTGCAAACTTTGAATTTGGCAACATTTTATAATGCGTGTGTTTTTGTGACAGATACAGTGACAGTTATGGCAACATCGATTTTTGCACTCCTGGCGAAAAGACCCGGCGATTATTGAAATTCTCAATGAGAAATAAGTCGATTTTCGTAAATTAAAAGATCTCCTGGAAATAGTTGTCCGATGTAGTTTGAAACTTATCCTTTATAAATCGTAGGAATAAACGAATCTCTCAGAAAATCTCCCTTTACAGATTTTTCAGAGCCAGAAATTTAAGCCAAGTCTAATTGTTTGAAAATTTGAATTACATTAAAATGAAATGCTTCTCTTGCTTTCTTCCTCTTGTTATTTTTTTAAATAGGTAAAATATAATGATGGATTACCACAAAGTATTTGCTCTAAGTGTACCGCACAATTTTATATTATTGGAAAATTTCGGCGTAAATGTGTCAAGGTACAATTGCGTTTACGGTCGCTCTGGCAAGAGAGGGTATTTGAGAGGGAACAATTATTGCAGAAAATTGAGAAAAAGAGAGATTTAGACATTCCTTGCATGATGGATAATGGACATGATTTATCTCGTGGTAAAGACGTTCAATCCTTGAGTGAGATGGAGCTATTTCAAAAGGACAACAAGAACACTGATGATGCCCAGTCCAAAGTATTATCCTCACACGGTGACGATGATGAACTTTTGACGTCGGACGACGTAACGAAAAAATCTCCAGGAGAGTCTGTTAATGAAATTGATTCCGTCGGTGAGCTGACGGATGCTACGAGAACTGGTAGGGGAGTTCCTAAGGTGCACGATGTGACAGAATGTAATGCACATTACCCTGATTTAATTATGGAATCTAATTCGAATTTAGTCGATTGCATGGACCCTGCCAATGATGAAGCGGCATCTCTCTTAAATGCGAATGCTGTAATTTTGGATAGTAGTCCGGTCAAACAACGATTGAGTATGAATGCTCGCGACAGCAACAATACTGAACAAGAGTCAAGGTTACGAGCGCGTGAAAACGCACAGAAAAAGACTCCATTAGTCCCAGAAAGTAATAGAAGGAAATTCAGTCTCAGAGGAAGTGTATCAAATTCGAAATCAAGAGGTCGCTCGCATACTAAATTTAGCAAAAACAAATCTTTAAAATTATTAATAACAAACCAAAATAAAGTCGTTTCTTTATCGCCTCCGACTGCTCTTGAAAAGGTAAACAAAATCACCAACCAAACCAATGCCGTTTCGGCTGAGCACCTCAATTCAAACGATTTGTCAACGATAACAACAACAGCAACAATTAGAGAAGATTCGGTTAAAGGCGTGGAAATGATAACGACTCGACGGTTAAGGGGACCAACTGATATTTCCTGCAAAGACGTACAAAAATGTTGTTTTCTGGAAGAATTCCGAGAGGTAAATTGTAAGATCAAAGAAGAAGTTAAGGCCTCGCCAGTTAAAATGAGCTCGATGGCGCAACCAACTGAGAGCGATGGAAATTCGGGGATATCAATCGAATTGAAATCAAAACACGAAAAGCAATTATTCTCCCCATCGACACTTCAGAATGGTCAAACCCAATTCAACACATTAGACATGTTCACTGAGAACAAATTAAGCACACGTGACCAAACCAAGGAGGAAACAACAAAATTTGTTAGCAAGGCAGCATTAAAAGAATACGGATCCTTGCCATTTTGTTTTCTTGATACGATAAGAAAAGGGGCAGAGCACCGAAAAGTCAATAAGAAACTTTCTAGCAAAACAATTCATTTCGGTAATAGAAAGTCGGCGAATAGAAATAGCCCAAAATATATAAATAAAACCACCCTATTCTCTAATTCGAAAACTCCACCAACGATATTCTACAAATGGAAATACGAGAAAATTACGAAATTAGCAGATAAAGCAGACTTATTATCGCAAAATGAAAGTACAGAAAACAAAAATACCAACAATGCTGAGTTGTTGGAACTCGTGAGAGAGTGCACCGTGCGCCTTTGCCGACTAACGGCCAAGCAGTTGAAGGGTATTGTCCAATTGCCAAAGACACCGCAAATTCAACCGGCTCCAGAGATTAAAGACTTAAATCAAAGCCGCGCCTCGTTTAAAAACCTGGTTACTGCGAATAACGGTCTTCAAAAACAAGAGACAAGAGACAAACAAGCGAACGGTGTTGGGGACGGAAAAGAAAAAAATAAAAGTAATGATAATGATGACAATGATAACAGGTTTTTTGTAAGCAAGAAGCCAAGGTTATGTTCAAAAGTGGGTCTTCGGCCAAGAAAAATGGAGATGATGCAATGGAAGGCAAAACCAGAAATAAAGGGGAATAACATTGATAGTCCTTCAGTTTTAAGAAAATCAACATTACGTGTTCGCAAATCGGTGGCCACGTCCAACGACAATTACCATGAAGCTCACCCAACTGAAGCTGGAAATAAGGCAAATAGCGAACCGACTCCTAATATAGCGGATGACCAAAATCTAGCCAAAATTATCACAGATCACACAGAAGATGGAACTGCCGGCGTGCACGGTTCGTCACACGAGCAACATAAAAGTGCAACAACAACAGCAATGGAATCAGCAATACCATTAAATAATTGTGAAGCCGAAAAGGATACGTCAGAGAAACCACTTCAAAGCAATGGCCAAACAACAACTGCGTCACACCAGGAGACTTCAGCTGGTCACGGAATAACGATTTTAAGGGGTAGTAGTAAAGCTAAACGGATTCGGAAGAAGCAAACAATATTCAAAACAAGAAGTTTAATGAAATTATGTCGGCAAAACAGCAATGCTCCCGTTAAAGAAATAGAAAGCAAACTTGATGGGCGTGGGCAGAAGCCATTAGCTGTCGATGATGAAAGGATGAAGGTAACGCAGGCCGAAACTACCCCCCGAATATACGCGCCATGCAGTTGGGCGCCAACGGCAATCGATGACTCAGAAAATGTAGAGCAATTGAAACAGTTAAAACGAAGACAAGCGGCATTTATTACCGAAACATCGGAGCATACATTGAATGATGAACTTGAGAAATCCACTACTGCAACATCGAAGGGCAATAATGTACTCAAAAATGCTGAAGCCATTATCACTAAATGCCGTAAACAAGACAATAATCCTGACGATTTCGTAAACTTGGACACAAATAATATCGCCTCGCCGAGAACAGATGTTGAAAATAAGGGCGTTGATACATTGACCTCAATAACAACAACAATCTGTGCGAAGTTTGAGGGTGAAGAAAAACTGTATGATATGTTTTCTGAAAGTATTACGTCGGAAATGCAGAAATCAAAGGAGCAAAGCGAGGTCAGTGATGACAGTGATCTTATAGTTAGAGTACCTCTCGTTGTTTTAACCGAGGAATTTCAGAAATTGCATTGCAGAACAAATGATAATACGCAGACTAGCTCTAAACTAAATTCGAAAGAAAGTGGAAGAACAATACCTTTTGAGTCAGATGAAATTTTATCCCCGATTCCAGAAGTGTCAATGTCCAAAATCTTCAGCTGGCATTCGCAAGTCAAAGACCAAAATGAACATACCATCCACAGAAATATTACAGAAAGTAACGGAATGCAATCATGCTTTGAACACGCTAGCGAACATTTTAATAATTCGGAGAGAGCATTAGAGAATGCCCAAGAGATGATTGTTACGAGTATTCAAAACGATGGCGATCAGGGTGATTGTTATGGTTTTGCACATAAGAGTGATGCTGTATCCTATGACGCTCAAGTCATCATCGTCGAGAGTAGTTTGTTAAAAGAGAAATCATCTACAGCAATATCTTCACAAATTAATGATTATATTAATGATTTCCAGGCTCATTGTTTAGATATTGATGACAAGTCAGAGAGTGCAACTATTTCTCAAAATATTGGATCAGTTGGGCAAATTAGTGCCCAAAGTCCAAATCATAGCGTTGATCAGTTTTCAGAAATACGGAATGATAAAGACCTACCGGACAAAATGATTGATAACTTCGTTGATAATACAATAGATGGTTTATTGAGTGAAATTCAAGATCAGAGTATTTTTTCATCTAGTACTACTCCTATCGTAACAATGGAGTCTGAAGATTTCCATAATCATTCTTCCTACTCACCTCTATCCGAAACGTCGTCCGAACTCACATCCAATAACATTCAAGATGATTTTATAAAAGCCAATATATCCGATATAACAGATTCATGTCCGACTATAAATCCTATCCATACAATTCAAAGGATTAATAATTGTACTAATCAGCCATACGATATGATCGGAAATGTATTTAACAATGCGTCCTCTCATTACACGAACAATTCTGAATGCTTCGCAGAGGATAGCACACAGTCTGAATTGATCGGATTTCAAAATGATATTCCTTGTTTTGGTAATATTGAATTGAATAGCACAACGCGTCACAGTTCCTCACCACACGCTTCATCAGTCACTGAAACTTCTACTCCTTGTACACCCTCACGTTCCACAAACAGCGCTTTGCAGGGCTCCATAACGCCTCAAACAAAAAATGCAGAATGTCCCTTGAAGTCGTCTGCCGGTGGAAATGTGCGATATTTAGGACTTGCTAATCAGACCGATCTATATAACTCCCTCAACACCGATTCGATGGGGCTCTTATGCACCACCGGTAATGGTGTTCAAATGCATTTGCCAACAATTTCAAGTTTCTCCACGGAAGGAACTCTAGCGCTGTTAAAGACTGATACTCCAAGCAATCTAAGCGATGATGGGAAAGAATATGCTGTAGACAGCGCAACCCTCCATTTGACTCAAATTTTCACTGACCTGCCAGTAAGTCCAACTGAAGATAATGGATCAAACATTTTACAAAAGCCTGATAGAGTTGGTTCATTAAGCAATGATAGAGTTATGCCATGTGATGAAGCGATTGTTACAAAAAATACGTTGGTGACAAATTTGTCCACTGTTGCAAATGGTGGAGTTCCATGTGACGGTTCCACAAAACAGGTTAACTATTCTAAGAAAATTGCAACTATTGAAAGCCCATCGAAAATCAAAAATATTTTGCGGCCCGTCACCCTGCAATCAAATAGTGATGTGAATGGAAACGGTAACGACCAGATTAAGAGTCACAATACAATATCGACGCAGTTGGCTTCACCAACCAAGTATACTCTCTACACTGAGATGCTGCCACAGAATTTTCAATGGCAGCCAGCATCCTGCTCTCCCGATCAACAGACAACAACAACTTATTACATAAACACCGCCGATCTGAATAATCCGAATGTCATGAGCGCGACGGCAATATCCATGTCGCCATACATCAGTGGTAGTGTCGGTGGTATTAGCGCTGTGGGATGTTTGAGTAATGGTGGTAGTGTTGGCGGCGGGGGTCTTGCCCTTGCTAACGTCGCTCAATTGGATCACATGTCTAATCTTACATTGATACCTTCGCAATTAGCACATCAAACCGCACCTACAGGTGGCTTGCATCTAATACAGCCTCAACACCCGGATACGCGTCTAATTGATAGCAACGATAATTATATTAAAGGAATGCAAAATCAACCGATTATGATTGTTTTCCCTCAGGATTATATCGCTGAGACGCCCGTAGTTTCGGGATTATACAATAATTTACCGAGCCAGCTTACGATTACACCAATTACTACAACCCTGGAGTCTTTTCCATCATCCTCATCACAAACTCAACCTAATTCGGCAACCATTACGCCCACTGTGACCGTCCCATCAAACACTGTTGATCCAACTGCATCTGTTACCGCTATACCTTCAACAATATTGCCGCAATCATCACGAAATGAGTATGTTGCTAATACTAATTTTGAGAGTATTATTCTCCCTTCATCTGCTGATAGTTGTGCCCCACAAGAGCAACAAAAAGTAAATTTAACTTGTCGCTTCTGTCATAAACGGCCTAAGTTTACTAACAACCTGGATTATAGCACACACATCATTGCAACACACCCCGCCGAGAGCCCTTATAACTGTCCGGATTGTCCTATGTTTTTCATACGCCGGACACAAAGGGAACAGCATATTCTTCAGGCGCACAATGGCAGCCGGTTTAATTGTGCCCAATGCGGACAAACTTTTACTGCGCAACGCACTTTAGATATACATTTACAACGCCACCACGTGCTGCCTGAGTCACCTGCGGCGCATCAAGAAGTTCCTACGGTCTCACAACAACAACAACAACAGCAACAAAGAGAACTACTTGATGTAACGATGTCATGCTCGAAACAAGTTCATCAAGCGCAAAACACGGCTGGACACGAAACAGTCGACTTAAATTCAAGCTCCAAAACAATTTGGCATGAGAAATCGGAAAGTGTCCAACAGCAGCACTTTTGCGCAGATAATGTGCGTCTGGAGGTTACGGAAACAGACAACTGTGAGTAAAAATAGATTCAGTTTAGAAATGATAGAGGAATTTGTTATTTATTTGTAAAGCATCTCTTTCAGGCGCAAAAGACGCAGAGGTTATAAAAGACGTTAACAAGAATATGACTGCGAAGCCGCCATATCGTATACTTGGTTGTCCAGATTGTGACGAATGTGAGTGGCCGTTGCGAAAAACAATTTAATTTGTACTGACTTTTAAATTTTTCGTTGTCTTTCACTTTAATTTTCTATAGCTTTTGATGATTTGGCCAATAAAGAATCTCATGTCAATCATACTCTGCCTTTATCTCATGGATGTGCCTCTACAAATATGCCTTCGCCGGAACAAACTGAACCTGATTCCACATCGACAACGACACTTCGTCAATTTCGCAAACAACGCTTATCCACGAAGTCATCAAATGATCAATCGGAGCGTACTATGCGCTGTAGTTATTGTTGTGGTCTCTGCGCAGAGAATTTTTCAAGCGAGACATCTTTGCGAAAACATGAGCAGATGGTTCACGGCAATCAAACATTTCCATTTATTTGTTCTATTTGCAAACGGGGTTTTCGCATGCGCAACGCGCTACAACGTCACATGGAGACACACGACAGTGTTGGACGTCCATATGAATGCAATATATGCTTAGTACGCTTTCCGCGACCATCTCAACTCACTTTGCACAAACTGACGGTACACTTTCTTAGAAAGCCACATGTCTGTAATGTATGCGGCAAACAGTTTGGAACAGATAGTGCTTTAAAGACTCATGAAAAATTTCATGATGGTAAGTAAGCCTTTTGTAATGATTTCATGTTTTATCTATTGTCTTTGTGTTTTATGCGTCGCTCGTTAATTTACATATGCAAGTATATATATGCAATTGTAAGGGAGTGTGTGTATGAGTATTTATTGATTCTATTTCTGTGTGGAATGATAGAAGCATTGTTCCTCCCGTCCGCTTTGCAATAAGGCGAAAAAATAATTTCGATTTCCCATTTTATATTTAACTACATAAAACTCGATTTTCTCATCACAAGAAAAGGGAAAAGAATTTCAAAACATCACAACATTACAAAGTATGTGAAGTCATACAAGCGAAGCAAGGGAAACAAACTCAGGAATATCATCTTCATCATTATCTTCAATTGACGAGGATTCGTTGAATAAAGAAATCGATATTGAAATAAAAATAGAGTGCAAAAAATCATAAATTCCTTGTCAGACGAATTGATTTGAAAGAAATTTAATTCCGTTTGTACATACTATCATCACCGCTATTTGATAAACAATCGTCTTGCACAAATAATTACAGAAGATATAATCAAATAATTTTGGTTATATATTGAATCTTGAGTCATCGGGAAACATTTAGTATTTAGTTTTATTCATTACTTTAGTCATTCGTACTTTTACAATCAACTTTGTAAATAGCATTCTGTTGTCTAGTTATCTCTAGGAACTAAATATTTAACTCACATCACTCCCTAAAAACCTGCTTCCCGTTATGATCGTCTTAATCGTGATAGTGCTGAATGTTCCTGCAGTTTCCTATTATTTACATAATTTATAAATTCCTATCAAGTTAAAATATAATCCTTTTTTATCAAGTTAGAAGCATACGATGCCACAAGAAATCGCTGGATTGACTCAGATAAACGTATCGTAATAGTTACATAAATACGTAAACGTAATAGTTACATATGATAACGGCATTGACGATGACAATCATGAAACTTTCAGATAAAGAGAAATCTCCACAGTCACTATAGCAGATTAAAGCCACAGTCGCTTATCATTACAGAAACACTTTTCAGTCAAAACTATTTATTTTAGTCAATTATATTCAATTTCATTTCTCATGTGCTAAGTTTATTGTCATCCTTCAAGAAGAGTCTTATTGTAAGATTGCAGAGTTTATTATTATCCGCAAATGAGTGTCCTCCTCAAATGACGTGTCTACCATCCGTGGCAATAGCCTAATTACAAACGGGTTGTCATGTAATTTTCGAGCATAAAATGCATATGAAATGACATTCAATTGTTATGTCGATCCACTATTGTTTAGGCCTAAATACAATAAACACTGAATAGATACTAAATTATGTCATCCCCTGTTTTTTCGTTTCTTTTAATGTAGAAATAATTGTTTTAAAATATGTTCTCTCTTATTTTATTCTCTCTATCTCACTTTTCCTGTGTATATTGCTAAGTCTCTTGTTGCTATGACTACCTATTATCTGTCCTCTCATTTAGAAGCTACCTTTTAGAAGTCTTTTAGTCGTTCGTCATTCCATAGCAACAGTATCTTCTTTAAAAAATCGAATCCTTTCTAAAATTCGAACGGGAAAATTATTTCTAGATTATGAGGATGTTGATGGTGATGAGGATAATGATGAATATGTTACTGATGAAGAGCGTCAAATGTTAATTGTGGAAACAGATTTGAAAGAACAGCAACGTGGAGAGAATTTTTACAAATGCCTTATTTGTCCGAGAACGTTTGTGCATTATACACGGCTTTGCGGTAATTGCTTTTAGTTGGCCTTTAAGCTTAAGCTGATTATTTATAATCATGGTCTAAGTAGTATAACAAATTCATTGCAAAAGTATTATAAATAAAAGTTTTGTTTTCGTATGAAATTGAATCGCTTTTGAATTCTCGGTGAAATTATAAAAAGATGTAATGATTAATAATTGATGGCGATGATTAGAACGATCATTATGATTCGCTCGGTTACGTAAAATTTAGTAAAAGATTGTTAATATTTGATGCCATCATTAAAAATATTGCTAATCGAATTAAAAAATGATAGATATAATTATTTAATGACGATGATAACATGTAATGGATTTTATTACTTTGATTTTTTGTACGGAAACAAAAACAAACGAAAACAGGGCAGTTAATTATAATTTGCAAATTTAACAATGAAATTCTTGATAAAGTCTAAAACTATATATTTGCTTAGCTCATTTGAAAACCCATTTACCCGACGGAATGTACATCGAAGATGATTCGTCACTATTGCAAAGCGATTGTGTCCAAGAGGATCAAAAAGAGCAACACAATCACCAACATAACCAACCTACGCAACATCAACATCAACAGAAACAGCAACAACAACAAAAACAGCAACAAAACCAGCAGGGGCAAAGGGAACTGGAGATAGATTTCAATACCACAAATGATGATGATGGCCAAGATATTCCCATTTCTCCAAATAGCAGTAATTCCATAGAAACTTAAGTTGAAGTTAATGCAGTTAACAAAAAGGTGTTTAATTGTATTATTTACTTCATTAAACATTTCTTTGATTTGTATGATATCTATGATTTTACTCTACAACGTCTTTCGAAATTTGTTAGAAGTAAATAGAAAACATTGCAAAAACACGAACAGAGCAGAATCCACCAGGTGAGAACCAAAGCCCCTCAAATCTGTATGATTTAATTGCTTTCCAAAGCCCCTCAAATCTGTATGATTTAATTGCTTTTGGTTGTGTTGTGGCCAATTACCACTACATATATTATGAACAAACATCATTTAGTTATTATTTAATTCTAATATATATATATATATATATATATATATATATATATATATATATATATATATATATATATATATATATATATATATATATATATATATATATATATATATATATATATATATATATATATATATATATATATATATATATATATATATATATATATATATATATATATATATATATATATATATATATATATATATATATATATATATATATATATATATATATATATATATATATATATATATATATATATATATATATATATATATATATATATATATATATATATATATATATATATATATATATATATATATATATATATATATATATATATATATATATATATATATATATATATATATATATATATATATATATATATATATATATATATATATATATATATATATATATATATATATATATATATATATATATATATATATATATATATATATATATATATATATATATATATATATATATATATATATATATATATATATATATATATATATATATATATATATATATATATATATATATATATATATATATATATATATATATATATATATATATATATATATATATATATATATATATATATATATATATATATATATATATATATATATATATATATATATATATATATATATATATATATATATATATATATATATATATATATATATATATATATATATATATATATATATATATATATATATATATATATATATATATATATATATATATATATATATATATATATATATATATATATATATATATATATATATATATATATATATATATATATATATATATATATATATATATATATATATATATATATATATATATATATATATATATATATATATATATATATATATATATATATATATATATATATATATATATATATATATATATATATATATATATATATATATATATATATATATATATATATATATATATATAATTTCATTTTATTTCAATTAGACAAAGATGTGAATAAAAAACATGAAGGAATATAAGAATGCAAAAAATTATGGATTATTTTAATTTTGAAGTTTATTATTTCATTAAACTTTTAAAACGATAAGTTTTCGCATCATTCTATAAGAATTAATTTATACTTTATCGATAATGAAGGATTATTTATCGACAAATTCTGTGAAAAATAGATAGCCACAAGATAAAGAATTTTGAAAATCGTTCAATGATAATCAAGTTTAATATTTATCAGAATCAATGAATTAATCTAAAATTATTATATTCATAGAATGTATGTTTCGTTAAAAATATATTGTTGGATGGGAGATTGGCTTCTGTCTTACAATTAAGCCGACAATAGCGTTATTTACGCTATTTACGAAGCGTTATATATATACACACGTATATATATTTAAAAAGCAGACCGAAAAATCCGAAACGATTTTTATTTATACTTTATTGAATTACCATTATGAGGGGACCATTACATGAAGTAATATTTATTTTAAAAAATAAATGAAACGAAACCAACATCAAAGTATTAAAAAATAAGTTTTTTTGAAATTAATTTTTCCTTTTTTGCTATGATTCGCAATATTTTGCGTGCCTCAATACTTTCAGTTTCGGTTTTCATTTCAAAGCAATTCTTTCAGAAACGAACAGGCTGGATTTATGATTCGTTAATGCCTTCAATAATTTTAGTTTTAGCAAAAGCTGCTTCACAGTTTGGAAAAGCAGAGAATCTATTCAGAGAAAAATGTTTCTAATAAAATTTAAAGGAAAAAATCAGAAAAATCTAATTTAAAGTTATTACATAATGAAATATTTCCTTTATAATAATAAAAATGGATTTCTTTTTATTAATTTAAGCTTTATTCGCTTACACTTTTGAAACTTTTGTGATACCAATGAATTGTATATTTTGCAAGTAGAAATATAATTTTAAGGAAAATGTTTGTAGATTTACAGACTTCTCAAAAAGCTCAAATACTCAAATATAAACAACTTCAAACAGTATTGGATAAAACGCAATGGCGAAAGTCAAATAAAGCAAAGCAACTGATTTCGAAAGAGAGCATTCATTGTTAACATTTTCACGAATATATTTTTTGGAAATTGATTATATTTTCATATTATTATTAAGGCAAATTCATTAAAAAGCACATGCATTCAATTGAATCTGGCCATTTCAGTTTATAAGTAATAATGTGTCATAAGTTCTCCAAAAAAATTATTTGAATAAAGCATAAATTATAGTAAATATATACATATATACATACCAGTGCACATATATTTTGTAAAAGTTTTCATGGAAATATATCATTGTTAATAAAACCAAGTAAAATATATCTTAGTAAATAACATTATTTATAAGAATATAAACAATAAAATTTCTATGTGAGAGAAAAAGTATGGGTTTTATCTTTATCTCTTCATTGTTAAAAGTTCTTTGATGGTCACTAATCCCCACCACAACCAAAAAAAATCTTTCCATGCAAATTTATTTCATTTTGAATTAAATACCTTTGTGATTTCATCTTTATTAGAATATGAGTAATCAAAAAATATATTCCGGCTCTATAATGAATTACAGCGCGACAATTCTGCAATATGCTTTCAATGAACTTTTATATTTGCTTTCCATTAAGAATAAGAGGAAACAAAATCAGACTATAATAGTTATAAACAACGAGAGGATTCAATCTTATTCATAATACCAGTCTAAGAAAAGCAGCGCAAATGACATAACTAACAGAAAAAATAGTGACCAAACACGTAATCCTGCATTGCGTTGTATAGCTTGCTTTATTTGCTCGTTTGCATCTTTGACATTTTCTGTGGCACCAACAACTGCATTCGCTATTCGTTCGATATTCTGCTGTTGCATCGAAACCTATAATGAAACCGTTACTCAATAAAACATTCGTGTTTTCTATGTAAATTCTAAACCTTTTCAGTGAAAATGTCCTGCAATTGTGCAATATCGACCACGTTTTTACCGATTTGTTCTACTTCTTCCGATAGTCCTTGCAATTCCTGGTATAACTGCATATTCTCCTCTTCAAACATTTGCACGTCGTCGGCATTGAGGGTTTCTGTTTGTACCTGATCATCCACTAATTGCTCAGATTTTTGTATGTCTTCATCAAGCGCCACTTTTTGTGATGTTCGAGATTGGGACTTTACATCGAGGGCAGTGTTGTCCGACGATTTGCGTGAAACTTCTGACGGTTTCTCTATAAAGTAATCGTCATCGCTATCACAAAAATAATTTGACTTTGGGCTTTTGCCGTGGAATTCTTTCCGCTCTGCGCTAGAAAAGTTTGCATCTGAAGAACTGACTGAAGCGTCACTTCTGCAATTGTGATTCTCTTCCCAGGATGAAACAGTTGATGTCCGACTTCTTTCACTCACAGGACGTACGGGAATCTTTTGTTTGTCTGCGGCCAATTTAAGTAAACGATATGTTTCCAATTCATGTTGGATGCGATATTTTTTCTGTTGAATAAATATTTGGTGAACACTTTTCAAATAATTGGACAGTAAGTCTAGCACACATTCGATGTGTTCATAATGCTGTTTGGATTTTCTCTTAATTTTCTTCCAATCGCTTCGCATTTTAGCCAAGTGTTGCGTGTAGTAAGTTACGAATTTCTCTGATTCCCTGTCAATTAGATCACGCTGCTCGTCAGTCATTTGGGATGCCATTTTTAAATGTTGTCCGATTCGCATGTATGCCGAGCGGTTCTCTATTAGAACATTGCGCAGAGTTGTAATCTTATGACATATCTCTCTGGCCAACTTGGCAAATTCATCTCGCTGAGTTTTCTGCAGAATGCGTTTCTTATCAGGTACCGGCACTTCAGGTCGATGCTGCAATTTAATAGCCATGACGCTGGCTTTAAAGAGATGCGTAATGTCCATATCGTGAGACGTCTCCCTCTAATGTTATTTACAAACAATATTTTCATCCACTATGCATATTCAAGCTAGCACACAAATTTGCAAGCATTTGTCTCATTTGAAGGCACACATCACAATGTTTATAGCAGCTGATTCAGTAAATGATTATTTCAAGTGTTCGAAAGCGTAAAACGCTCTTAATTTGACAATTCATTTTTTTGGACCGTTTTATGAAATAATTTTTTATTGACAAGGGGAATTGACATTGGGGAATTGAATATGACAGTTATCGCATCTTAACGATAAGGGCCAATAAATCGAATGTAGCATACAAATATCATTAACTTCCACCCAAGATTTACACCCTCAAAATGTAAGACGAGGACGAAACGAGTCGTTGACGCCGACTTCGAAGAAAAACGCGCCGGTGTGGTCAAAATGTAGAACTTTCGTCATCCTTCTTCGGCCTTCTACGATTGTAGTTCCATTTTCCATTGGTTTGTTGCTAGTGTTGGGAGCTATCGAACATATGCTACCTAATTATTCAGTAGTTATGAACTAACCATTTATTCGACAGTTTTTTCCGCTAGTTTTTAGTCATTTAGAAATCACTAAACGAGTAAAAGTGCCTCTCAGAATTAGTATTTACCAGAAATTATCGAATAATTCAACCATTATATCCAATTCATAGTTTTAGTAAAACACGAGTAAAACCCGATACCCAATTAATCAAACAGGAGCAACGAGTTTGTGGTATACACAACTCCTGCGTTCAAATGTCTGAAGATTATGCTCTTCTTAGATATCTCTATAAGAAGTATGGCAACGCTGCTCCAAAATTAAGAAAAAGCGCGGAAAGTTTTCATGTAGAGCGGCTTTAGATTTGATTTCTGTTCCTCTGGGACTTTAGTGGAATAACTATAAAATTGTAATATGCACGCTTTTCTTAAAACGGGGAAGGCGTCAGGAATTGACAAGCCACAGTCATCGAGTGTTCATACAAGCGAACGGCGTAAACCTCCCACTCCTTGGGTGGAGAAATAGTGGGTACTGTTTAAGGTTTCCCAAACAAATAAACTAACAAGAGTTGTTGATTACAGTCGGCCGAAATGTGTGGATGACGTTGTCGAGCAAACTGAAGTTGTAGCGGTGTTAAGGAAATGCGTCGAGGGCGCTGATCTGCCCAATATGTTGCTTTACGGCCCTCCTGGAACTGGTAAAACCAGCACTATACTAGCAGCTGCTCGCCAGATATTCGGTGATATTTATAAGGAGCGTATCTTAGAGCTGAATGCGTCCGACGAAAGAGGAATCGATGTGGTGCGAAACAAAATTAAAAATTTTGCTCAAATAACAGCCAGTGCTATAAGACCTGATGGTAAACCTTGCCCGCCATTCAAGATAATTATATTAGATGAAGCTGATTCTATGACACATGCGGCTCAAGCAGCTTTACGTCGCACCATGGAAAAGGAAAGCCGTAGCACTCGGTTTTGTCTAGTTTGTAATTATGTATCGCGCATTATTCAACCGATTACCTCTCGTTGTACTAAGTTCCGTTTCAAGCCTTTGGGTGAAGAAAAGGTGTTTGCTTTTAATAACGTTTTTGTATCTTTCGCTGTAATTCAAGAAACCTTTGCAGATGATAGAGCGTTTACGGCACATCTGTGAAACGGAGGCAGTGAAAATAGAAGAATCTTCTTATAAAACCATTGTCGAAATATCAGATGGTGATCTACGTCGTGCTATCACTACGTTGCAGTCTTGTTATCGTTTAAAAGGGAAGGATAATGTAATCAGTTGTGATGATCTATTTGAGATGGCTGGAATAATACCAGATAGATATTTGACGCAATTCTTGTCGATATGTCGGTCTGGCGATTACAAAAAGCTTGAAAACTTCGTTGAAGATATTGCTTATGAAGCATACAGTATTGGTCAGATGTTGGAACAATTTAACGATTATGTCTTACGCTGCAAAGAATTAAATGATAAACACAAAGCCATAATTTGTGAGAAGTTAGGAGTGAGTGATTTAATTTTCGTAGATTATGTTTTTATTATATAGCGATCTTATTTTCAAGGAATGCTCCTTTAGACTTCAGGATGGTGCTTCCGAATATCTGCAAATTATGGATCTGGGTTGCGTTCTAATACTTACTCTGAAGGAAAATTTATAATGCACTAACTTAAAAAATGTGTTATTTATTTAAGCTTAATTTTAATAAAATGCCTGCAATTTTGGCAGGCTATTGAACAATTTCAAAATCGTCGTCTTCTCGTTCCCGCTTCATGCTATTTCCTATACCACTGCTACCGGTCCCGCTAATCAAGATACCTTCTGATGCAATGCTGCTAATTGCAGTCGCACTAATTGCGTCTACATCAACTTCCATTTTCGCATCATTATCCATGCAGCCTGAATTGATATTGGCTCCAACCAGGTTGGGTTTGTTATCAATCGTGATCGTTTTTGCTGTTGTCGTAAACTTTATGACGGGCTTTGGAATAGTCACCACTTGTGCCTTTGGTGCAACGACTGTCTGCCTTTTAGGGCCTGCACCACCACTTCCTCCTTTAACTTGGGTCTTAATCGACGAGCGTGCCTCTAATGAAGACTTTGTCATTTTTTTTGGTTGGCTAGTAGCACGCAATTTGTAATTGCAAGCGGAGAGACAATAGCGGTCGGGTGGCAATCGTAGACCGCAATGCGGTTTAATGGCAGGCAATGGCATAGAGTTGCGCATCTCCGCCAATTTTGCGAGAACCTGTCGGAAGTTTGTTTAGAGATAATGAAATTAATTCATTTACTCATTCAATCATACATGGCGGGGCGGTGGGCATGTGAAAGCCTTATCCAGGACTATTTCGGTAGCAAGTTTGACATCGTCCAGGTCAATTACTTTTTTACGCGCATGATTGGCGAACACTTTTGCATCATCCAAAATGCAAGTGACGTAGCCTGAAATCAAGAGATAACTTGTTATATATTCTTTTCAATACGCTTTATAATCTACGCACGGTAAGTGAATTCCAGCAGTTGATTGATAACGCGAGGCTCATAATCTTGGACATTCAATTCCTTCAGTATCGACATAATAACCTGTGCATCCTTGGGCACATGCTTAACTTGAGAGTTAATTTTCGCCTTTTCTAGCTTCTCCTTTTCTGTTGCCATTAAATACTATATATCCTAAAAAAATAATTTGTAATTTGGTAATTGTCAGCAGCTTTCAATTGATAGTCTTTTTACGTCAGAGCCAGAGATAAAGAGATAGGACACTCAATTCACCACTCGAAAAACTGATATGACGTCTATTTTTATGTTAGTTTACATCACGCAAACTTTACGTGAACTTGTGCCGTATTGTTGGATTTGTTTGCTTTCATCCAATTTCCAGCAAAAAATAACAACATGTTTCACTGCGCATAAACAAGAGTGGTGTGATTTTTGTAACGATTGTAACGTGGTCACATAGAGCAGTACGTCCCTCAACTAAGTACCAAATATTGTGTTTTGAAAGCTTAAGAGACCTAAAGAAGTATTCAATTTACGCACAATTATCTCCTTATACATCGTTGAACCATATTTTAACAATCACGAAGTAAATTTTATAGCAAAATTAATCAAAATCCGTTGAAGACTCAACCATATTCACCAAACCTTTGACGCTTAAAATACACGCACCCTCTACTCAAAGCCCATGTTTTTGATTCTTGTTGACGCGAGTATGCGTTTCCTAAGAAATAAGTATCAAACTCGAGCTAAATTTGTACCATTCTGTGATTGGATAGAGTAAATGCTTGTGGATTAGTGCGAAGTGCCCTAGCTCTTTATCTCTGATTGAGAGCGTCCTATCTATTTATCTCTGTTCAGACATAGAAAAGACCACCCTCAATTCACCGTGATATTAAGCGGTTTGACGTCAATCTTGTAAGCTATGTTTATGTGGCTTAGACAATTGATAAGGAGCAGTGCTAAAGAGAGAAGACACCACACATTTATGCTACAAATTCAACGCTACAAATTTAGCTGAAGTTGGTACTTACTTCTTAATAAATATGTACTCGCGTCAACAACAATACAAAAAGTTTCGAGTTTCAAGTATGCGTTAGTAGTCGGGTGAATATGGATGAATCTTCTGAGGATTGTTATAAATTGTCCCATAGATTTTACTCCTTGATTGTTAAAAGATAGTTCAATAATGAACAGGAAGATAATTGTGCGGAAATTCAATACTGTTTCTGGTCTCTCAAGAAAATAATTACTGTTATATCTGATACTGAATTGCGCATTTTTGGTATGCATTCACAAAAAGATACAAGTTTCTTAGCAAATTGATATGTGCACGCACGGTTTTCCATAGGTATCGATTCTAAAGGGTTTTGTGGGTAAGAACCATAGAAAATTTCTTTGAATTGAGTGAACATCAAATTTTTTAGTTCTTATATTTTTCATAATTTGAAAAATAAAATATTACGATTTAGTAAAAAAAAAACAAAAAACTGATATAGGTGGAATTTATTTCATTATAGTATACGAGAAACAACATTAATTAACATATTTAACGGATATATTTTACCGGTCTAGAATGAAGTGAACGTAAAAGAATTTCACTGCAACAAATGTAGTGGTGCCTTAGTGTTGAAAATAGTTTTACATATCTATAACTTTCTCTGAGATTTTAAGAATTATAAATTTCACATAGATCCATCCTCCATCTCCGTAGCGCTCTATTGTAATTTTAAGCACCGATATCTTTTTTTGTGAAAATTATTTCTATTTAATGAAATAAAATTTCTATATAAATGCGTAATGTTTTCAACACGCTCGATAACAAATATGGCATTATGCTCGTTAGCAAACAGGCGGCAATTATGAACAGCATCGGGCGAGTTCTCACAATGGCCAAAGTGTCCGTGAATTCAATATACTATAAAAGTTGGCAATTATAAAGATTTTTTGATTTACAGCGACGAGTGTCCTATCTCCTTATCTCTGATTATAACGAATTTTGAATATACAGCACCCAGAGTCCTATATTGTCAGAAATTTGAACATTAGATTTTCCCTTACGGATACCTTCAGAACGTTTTCTATTTCTGACTGTATTGCTTTTTTTGAATTCTATGTTTTGAAATTAAAACATTTCCGTATTAAAGAATTTGTTTATGCGTTTTTGTAATAATTTATGTTTTCATGGACTTCATTAAGATGGAAACATGATATAACTAAATTCATTTTGAATTAGTTTTTTTTGTGTTTTATATTTTCTTTCTTATCTTTAATACACTTTTATTAATCTAATGTTAAAAGTACAATATTTCATTAAAAATTAAATAAAAACAAAATTACGCAAATCATAATTTAATTACGAAGAACATTATTGTACGTTATACAAAATGTCCTAATGAAAATAAATACAGAATGTTCGTGACGTTATCCTTCTCGCACTACAGAAGACAACATTGGCGTGGTTTGCTTTTTGGTTTCTTTTCCACGGCGCGTACAGACTCCTCGAAGACTGTGCTCAGGTTGATTTTTTTCTTAGCTGAACACTCGACTAATGAGTGGGCGTGAATTTCCTTACGCAGGCGTCGGCCTTCTGCTGTCGTTACGAACTTTTCCGAATTTGGTATCCTCAAATCCAATTTAGTACCAACCAGTACGACGGGGACGTTATTCGAGAAATGACGTATTTCCGGCCACCATTTGCTTTTAATATTTTCAAAAGATGTACGACTGCTAATCGAATAACAAAGAAGAAAGCAATTTGTCTGCAAAGAAAACAACACCAACAATAATCAATTTATCATAACTGACGCAACCTTGGGGTTCAGAGAAATTGTATAGGACCTGGGAGCGGTGGGGGGTGTAATGTCGTGCGTGAACACTCACATTTGGATAACTTAATGGACGCAACCTTTCGTAATCTTCTTGACCGGCTGTATCCCAGAGTGTCAAACTGTAATCATTGTCATCGACTTTCAAATTGCAGGCGTGATTATCAAAAACTGTTGGAATGTATTCTTCGGGAAATTCATTCTGTGTGTAGGTGATGAGTAAACAGGTTTTACCGACCATACCGTCACCGACTATTGTAATTTTAAGCGGTCGCATTGACTTCGACATCTCGATCAAAATGACTTGAGCGTCTCTGTAAAGCAAAATAACAAATCACCTTATTAGTAATTTTTTTATCTCCCTCTGTCTCCCCTTAAATTTAAATAAATAATTAAATTAAACAGAAGGTTAGTATTTTAAAATTCTTTTGCTTTCAGTTAATTAATTCCAGTTTATTATTTTTGTAATAAATTAAGTCGAAATCTTCAAAACAAATGCTATTTCGATTATTTTTATTCATAAACACATCCGAAATTATTGAATAATTCCAACGAATTTGCGTATGAACAGACTTCATTTTTGTTTATTCTAAGCATTCTTCATATTTGTTTGTTCTAAACAACTCATTTATTGCGAGAATCGAAATTTTGGCGAAAACAAATTATCTGATGTTTATAAAACGGCATGATTTTGAAACAAGTGTTTAAAAGAATTTTAAGAAGAAGGATGAAAATATCAAGTAAAAGAAGGAATATGTGGGTAAAACTTAGTAAATTGAGGAGAAGTGTTGGTTAGTAGTATTTTATAGAAACAATACAATCGATTTTATCTCACCAATGAATTAATAATAAATAAATAAATTTGAATATTTGATAAATTAATCACGATAAAGCACGATTCAAAATAAAAAAAGATGTTTAAAGAATACATTTAAAATTTTATAATATGTTTCAATTCTTGATAGAAATCTTTAATTATATAAATCTTAATAATTATTTTGAACTTTAGTTACCGTATATTTATCACTAAGAAAATGTATATTAAATTATATCTAAACTGTGTATGCAATATATTGACGATATGTTCGAATCTTGTTTTGAATGTGATTGAATTCGAAAATAGATCTTGAAATAATTTCGTCTCACAACTTCTTAATTTATCCCCTTCAACACATATTTAATTGAGATCAATTGGAATGATCTTCGATTCGTTTGATTTCTATATCAAAGAGACTGCCGTTATTCAGGTCTAGATATTGCCGAAGTTAAAGACGAAGCGACTAATAATTACATTAAAGTTACTAATCTTATGATAAATAAAAACGATTTTAAACTCGGATAATTTTATAACAAATAATTTATATATTTGAAAAGACTTAGTCGTAGAGTATTCGTAATCCGATCATATGATTCATTCCGTACTAAATTTTAACAAAAATTACTTGCAAAAAACTCACAGACATTTTTTAAATACCTTTAAATTATAAATTATTTATTTTTGTTTCCTAAAAGACAAAGTCAGAAGAAGAGACATAGAGAAAGAGAGAGAGAGGGAGAGAGAGAGCTCGTTGCGATTAGCAACAACTTAATATTTCTTTAAAGCGAACGAAATTCTCTTAGGGATGCGCTCTTTCATTGATGATGAGTCAGTCATTCCGTGATGCCTACCGGTTTTGTTGTATTTATTCAATCGCTGTTGAATTTGATTCATGTTTTAATTTTTTCATGGCTTGAAGAACGAATTTTCGTGGAATTAAAGTGAAAATTCTTTGAAATAATTTTCACAGGCATCGCTCACATTCATGATAATAGAATAAAAATAAACCACAAACAATCGCCAAATCAAACTTTTGATGCTCTCATTTCTCACCTCGGGTGTTTTGAAAAGTTGTCGCATTATATAAAACCGGTTTTTCAAATGGAATATTTGATTTTGTTTCATTCATTGTTTTAAAAGAAAGTCGTAAAAACAGAGCCATGCCATGATATTGGCATTCCCCACAGCTTCGTCTTCTCCTGGGCATAAATGACTAGCCCGATTTTTCGTAGGGCCCAGTCATAGTAATTGAAGTTTTTGGTCCCAGTAAACGTGGTTTAGTCATGAATTTGATTTTACAATTTTCTAATATGAATTCAATAACTCGGTTTTTTTTAAATGTTCTCTATAGATTATTTAGTTTTACGTTTCATAAAAATAAAAATATTTCAGTACTGAAAGTGTTTATTATTCCTTAATATTTTGAACGGAATTAAATATCTTTTATAAAAAGATTTTTAGTTTTTCACATTCAGTTTTGTTCTTTTATTGTTTTCTTAAGGGCCCCCCTCTCCCTCGAAGTGGATCTAAATGACTCTGATGTGCATTGACTTAATTCACTATTAGTCTAGTTCGACATATTAATCGAATATTAATTAATGAAATAAAATGTAATGAGTATGTGATTTATCCTTCATTCCTTTCAGTGAAGACCGTAATTTTTACTTTATTCGCAAACAAATTACTTTCCTTTTATTATCATGATCGAAATCAGAATAAACGTCATCACAACGCTTTATAATGCTGTCTAATGATAAAATGTTTATATTTTATTTGCGTGATTCATGTTTTTACGTCGCGAAAAATTAAAAAAACAAACATAAATCCAAATGTTGGCTTTCTTGACGTATAATATGGGCTCCATGTTATTCAGTAACGAACTTAATAATTAGTAATAGTAATCACGTTAATGATGGTTCTAATTTTGAATATAATATTGATTTAACTTTTTTGATTGACCGACATTAACGATTTTTCGTTAATGTTAATTTAAAACTCGGTTGTCTTTTATAATCTAATTATAATTAAATTCATTTATTTCGCAATTGCACATAAATACATATCTCGTTTTTGCCGAATCGAAAGTGTGATGACCCCCAAACTGCTTTTGAAATTAAAAAAATTTTGCCTTTAAAAGAGAATCCGATTTCAAAAGTATTTCTAATTTTCTGTGTCGTCATTTTTCCATCCCAAATCCAGTAAATTCTTCATATTTCAAATTTCCCCTTTTGGTTCAATTTCGGGAGTTACAACGTGCCAATTTGCAAATAAATTGGGAATGGTTTTGTAAAAATCCAAGAAGATGAAATAATCTTTTTCTTTTGAAAGAATCTAAAATACTGCAAAAGTAAAGTAGAAATTGTCCAACTCTTTTACGTGATGAATGACGTATTATCGTTCTCCATCACCCTTATTTTTGGAATTTAAATTATCGGATTAATTTAAATCATCCAAAAACTTTTCCTCATTTTTTTCGTCACGCAAATATTTTATAGAAACTTCATTTACTGCTGTCTCTCATTAATTTATGTGAAAGAGATTCTTTGCGTCAGAACGACTTCTGTTTTATTCTTATCGAAGAAATGTTTATAAATGCGTGACACCATAAATAAGTAAAGAAATCATTGTAAAAGGGCATTAATAATCAAAGAATAATTTGAAATAAGAAGTATAGAGGAGTTAAGTTATTTATCGAAAGTGATTGATGGGGTCAGTTCTTGATAGTCTCGGTCATTCTTTGATGAGAACCAGTCTTCAGTTTGTAAAATTGTTTCAACCGCCTGACCAGAACCCATACACAATAACAAAAAAAAATTAAAAAGTAATAAGTAGGGATGCTATCTTCGGCCTGGACGAAGCTAAAATACCCTACACTTATACGATATATCCGTATTCCTTGTAGAGACGCGGTCAAGCCCACTTTTTGCAAAATAATTTAGTGCTCGTGGTTCAGTTCCAGGATAAAATTTTGTCTTCAAATACATACTACAAACGTTGAAACTGAGCTTCGTATGTGTTCGTAAATATCCGAAACCTTATATTTTAATATATAATTTATATAAGTTCTCACGTATTAGAGTTTTAGAAAAATACAAAAGAATTTTTCTGCTTAAAAATTTAATCCATTAATTTAAGGAAGAATGTGTTTGAACTTATAAAAGCGCGTAAAGATTTGGATAGGATTTGTATACGTGCATTTAAAGTCACTGAGCGTCCGGCCTGCCAAATACCAAGCAATGCAGTGACAAACTGATCGTTGCGAGCTATCATCTGATAATCCTGGAAAATACACTTGAGTTTATTCAATTCCACCCAGTCGGGACGCGACCTCTTCAGTGACTTCTATTTAAATACTAGTCAGTGGTTTAAAAGATCAGACTTATTGTTTATTGATTCCATTTTAAATTAAATAATAATAGTAAGAACCCAAGAGAAATTGAGTAAGAGAATAGAAGAAGAAGAGTAACGAGATTGGAGAGATTTTTAATCTAATTGTCTGTAATAAATTTAATAAAGTGTGTTATTTATTAACTTATAAACTCTCAATGATATTTATGTCGCGATTAATAAGTTCATATCGTAAGAATAAATAATCTTTGATTGTTTTAATCATCTGTTTCTTTTATTACGCTGTAGAAAAGTCATTTTGTAATACTTCTTACGGGCTAAGAAATTATCAGAAACTAAGTTTGTGAAAAATCCCAGAATTTTCTCAGGATAGAGGGAGATAGAATGAGAGGAATTATAGTCGGCTTAGCGTATTTTCCATTTAAATATACGAGCTAGTGATGTTTATGAAAATGAGGCCCACAATGTGTTCTAGTCAGATAAAATAAAGACGATTTATCGTTTTATTACTTCTAGAAATCTCGACGTTCTCGGATTCTAAGAGCGAGCCCTCACTTTCATCCGATATTGAATGAATGAAGAATAAAATAATCATATTCGCTCATATCTCTAAAACCTTTTTTAAAATATTGTTAAAAAGAAGTGAAGAAGAGGAAGAACAACAGAAAAAGGAGCGAAATTTTTAACTTCGGTATGGTGGAGATTTATATACACCCCATACCCGCGATGCAAAATCGTTGATAATGATATTAATTATCAAATAAATTCCTTTATTAATTACAAAAAAATTGCTTCTATGATATTAAGTAGATAGCCCAGTAGTGAGAGGATTATGCCGGCTTTTGTGATATATGCTGTTTGGTCTTAATATCAGGAATAAATATTTAGGAGTAGCCTGAGAGAGAGGATGTATAATTATATTCTTATATATCATTAGACACAGTTTAATGCTTAATCATCAGGAAGCTAAGTTGCACCCTGTGGGTTCACAGTGCGAAAATGTGGAAGAAGGAGAGGAAGAAAGAAAGAGAAAGAGAGAGAGAAAAAGAGAGGTATTGAGAAGAACAGAGTGTAAATGAGGAAGCAGAAAAGATTAAAAAGGGAAAGCATCTGTGTAAAACATGAAAATGATAAAGTATGTAAATATTTTTATATTTCCGGTGTTAGGCTTCTTGCGGATATGAATTTTTTAGTGCTTGAAACTGTATGTTGGGCTCTTAGAAATGTTAAATTGTTCAATCATTTTGTGAAAGCAGAACAAAAATGTCAGGATTGCTTAAGAGTACGATAAGAATTATTAACCATTCATTATTGTGGATAATCGATCGCAACAGAAGAAGGCTTGTAATGTTTTTGATCGAGACAGATGGTCACGATCGCTTCTTGAAAAGTATTCAATTCGTAGCAAAGGAAAGAAAAAAAGAGGAAAAGATTAGCTCAAGTTACAATCACTTCAAGTATCGTAGCAGTAAAATTTTAAAAGGTCGTTACAAAATTGTTAAAATAAATTGAGTTTATAAACAACACTTGTTGATTGGATTTAACAGAAATGAAGTAATATTTTTGTGGAAAAATTACGGATTATACAATATTTGCGTAATTCATTATTTTCGTGGTGTGAGATTTATTGGATGAGAATTAAAAGGAGAAAAACACTTTGTAGGTGTAAATAAATTCATTTCTTCGATAGAAGAGAATAAAATGCTCCATATTCTTGAATTTCTCTAAAAAATTAACGCTAAATTGCTATTGCGATTTAAACGATAATTACAAAATTAATCACAATCCCGTTAAACAGAAATCATTGAGATCGCACAGAATTAATTAAATTCCAACAAGTTCGAATACATAAAGTATCGATAATCAAAGTCAATTCAGCAAGGTCGATTCACTCTCCCTTCTCATCAAAATCGATTCATTTTTGCGTCATCTCTTTGTTACTTTATGCACTCATTAATTTCTTGTAATGTTTATTTCTTTTCTATTCGTTTATTCAAAAGCCGTCATTACAAAAAATACGCGAGTCGTCAACAATTTCTACTATAGACTATATATTTAGATTTATTTCTATAATGATTATGATGAAGTTATTGAATTTAATAATTCATGCACGTACTTTTAATATTTTGTTTATTGTTTTACTCTCTTCTGATAGTTTGTATTGTTGTTTTTAGTAATAAGTAGCACAAAAATTATTTAATATGAAAAAGTATCAATATGCGTACAGGGCACAACCGCTTTGTTACGAACGACCGATCACTTTAAGAGCCAGACCGACACTTAGTTCTCGACAATATTTTCGTCATGTAAGCAGCAGTTAAACTCACCTTGCAACAGCTTCTGAGCTCGTTTTCAATAAAGAGCAACAACTTCGAAGAGAGTAAACAAACCAGTAAATTTGATCAATATAGCCGATCCTCTCAGAGTTGCAATTAATTGAATATGTTTGACATTGATGACTCTTAAATAATCGGTTTTTTTTAGTTTTATCTTGTATCTAAAGTGAGCGATTTTATTTAGTACCGACAGCGGAATTTTGTGAAATTGATAAAATTAAGAGTCTCTTGAATTTGTATATACTCTCTCTATAATGAACGCAATAACTACTCCTCATACGTCATACCTCTCCAACAGCTATCTAATCATTCAAACATTTCTTTGTCATTATCAAGCTTTATTATTGATAAACTGTTTGATTGAATTGAAAGATAAAATATGATAAGTATGAAGTTTTAAGCAAAGAATGAACCACGAAAGAAGGAATTGCTTTAAATTGAAGGAATTGTTTAATATTAAATTAATTACTATTAAACTGGACAAAGCTATACATGAAAAATTATTCATTATAATTTAGAAAACAATGAATGCTAGTATATATTTAAATAAATACTTTTTCTATTCTTTTACGGAAAATTTTCTATTAGAAATTTTAGATCTAATCAAGAATGTAAAAAATTAATTGGGGCGAATTAATTAAAAATGCTCATTTAATTCATAACATAAACGAAAATTAAGACCTTCTTCCATGCTTTAAACAGATGCAGTTAAAAACTTTTTAATTAGTCTTTCATTGAACATTTTTGTAGGCATGTGTGCGTGTGTTCATTTAACTTCATTTAATTACATAATAAAATTTATACTATAAATTATACAATAAAAATTATACAATAAAAATGTTTTATTTATCGCTTGATTTGCTCATTTCAGATTAATTTCTCGCATATTCACCCTTTAGTTTCTAGAATTCAATTCAACAAATTTTTATTAATTTGAGTATTTATTAATTTGTTAATTTTACTACTATTTTATTTGTTAATTTAATACTACTCCTAGATACGCCATCTTGTTTTTGATAACGATTACGATATTTGTTTATAGTATAGTATAGTGCAGTGTTCCGTATTTTTATAAGTCAGAGAGAAATGATGATTGGACTCTCTTCCTCTAGTTTCAAATAAAATACTTTTATAACTCAATATGTAATTAACTTGTCGTTAAAATTCTGTACGCATTGATTTCGAACTTCCATTTTTGCAAAGAATCCAATAATCAACAAAATGACAAACCGACCGACCGACATCCGCCAATCAATCAAACAATCAGACATTACGCATGAGAGTATCAGTTTTAGTATCATTCCTGTATTCGTAGCATTATATATTCTATCTCTGTCTTTATATATATATATATATATATATATATATATATATATATATATATATATATATATATATATATATATATATATATATATATATATATATATATATATATATATATATATATATATATATATATATATATATATATATATATATATATATATATATATATATATATATATATATATATATATATATATATATATATATATATATATATATATATATATATATATATATATATATATATATATATATATATATATATATATATATATATATATATATATATATATATATATATATATATATATATATATATATATATATATATATATATATATATATATATATATATATATATATATATATATATATATATATATATATATATATATATATATATATATATATATATATATATATATATATATATATATATATATATATATATATATATATATATATATATATATATATATATATATATATATATATATATATATATATATATATATATATATATATATATATATATATATATATATATATATATATATATATATATATATATATATATATATATATATATATATATATATATATATATATATATATATATATATATATATATATATATATATATATATATATATATATATATATATATATATATATATATATATATATATATATATATATATATATATATATATATATATATATATATATATATATATATATATATATATATATATATATATATATATATATATATATATATATATATATATATATATATATATATATATATATATATATATATATATATATATATATATATATATATATATATATATATATATATATATATATATATATATATATATATATATATATATATATATATATATATATATATATATATATATATATATATATATATATATATATATATATATATATATATATATATATATATATATATATATATATATATATATATATATTTAGAAATTGATTTCGAAATTGAGAAGCAAAATTGAAAAGACCGATTGAAATTATCGTTTACGACAGTCATTCTTGATCTTCTAAATAATTCATATTGAATTAGTCAAAAAGCGAACTACCAACGTTTGATGATAATTTATATCATCATTTCAGCGTTATTTAGAACTAGTGCAGACTGACTAACTGTCCAAATGTTTGAATTTAACCTGCGTCTTCATAGAATTATGATTATAGAGTCTAAGTAATAAAAGACACACCGATATAAATTGGTTTACTGCATTTCGAATGTAATCCAGTGAATTGCATTTAAATTGATTTTTTAAATTTCTAAAAAGTAAGTAATTTATTTGTTTATTTTTTTTGAATAAGAAAGTTATTCGCAAGATAGTATTTTTAGTGCAATTAATTAATTATAATAATTGTAAATGTATAATTAATAAAGAAGGAGAGAAGAAAGTTGATTGGAGAGTAAATCGGGCGATGCGAAAAATTAGTAATTGCGGAAAAAAGAATTAAAATAATTCGGTTTAAAAACTGCTAGAACTGTTCATTCCTCCTAAATTAATGCGGGCGGGGGAGGGGGAGTAGTCTCAGGATTTTAACAAACTCTAGTTTCCACGTATTAGATACCGACAATAAATCTCTCCACCTAAAACTCATTAGTTTTACGTTACCAATTTTAGGCGTTCTGTAAATACATCTAAATCAAGATCGGCCGGTTTCAAGAAAAATTTCAATAAAGATAAAATTCTTTTAAACCTTTTCAAAAGATATTTAAAAAAATGGAAATTGATTATAATTAAAACAAACAAAAAGGTGTGGCTTCCAACCTTTTCTTTCCTTCCTCTACCTTCCATCTCAGTCAAAATGAGTCGATAAGGGACAAATCATAAAAAAATACATAAACGATTGATTTCTTGATAAATTCATCTGATCTTTCGCCGAGGGAAGGCCGCGAAATTAATAAATATTTATTGCTGGGAATTGGAAATTCTGAATATTTCCTCAATGGGCTTCAGTCGAATTTATTTCCTTTGGATCTTTAAAAGGGACAAATAATTGTTTGTTTGGATTATGTTGTTCTTGTTGTTGTTTTATACATTTTTGGAAATCTATTCTTTCATTTCTATTTTTCAAAACTTCTTCAGATTGCATTATTTCAAACTAAGAAATTGATAAGATTTGTTAAAATTGGTCTTGTTGGCCTTTTTTGTTTGCTTTCTAGCCCGTTGAATAGTCGGAAGATTATCGATCGGTTGATTGATTGGTTGGTCCGTTCTGGATCTGGATGGGACCTCAGAAACTTTATTTACAAAAAAAATCATGTTGTTTCAGGTGATAGCAAATGTTGTCGATATTTTATTAGCTACAGTACCGATAAGTACGATAAATGGGGAAGAAGAAGAGACTTCTTAAAAGTGTGAAAGCAATAAGCATTTGAATAGCTTTTCAAGAGAGGTTTCTCTCTTTTTCCCTTAAAAATATTTGATACTACATGCATTTGTTGTTATACCAGGGTCCCCTCTCCTCTCGCAATTTCCGTAACACACTTCCTAACCAACAAATTGTTAGAAAAGTTCATGGACTTTAACTTATGACTTCACGCGTTATGGAAACATTGAGGAATCATGTATGACTTTAAATACTAATCTTATTTGAAAGGTTTTAACACAAAACTGAATGATATTAATTTCTGTATTTAGAAATATCCGTTAGAAGCAAACGCGCGTCGTATTAAATGTATTTTGAATGATATCACATAAATAAATTGATCGGAGCTGCAAGAATGTGTATCCTTTAAAATAAGAACCACACGTTGTGGTCCTTATATTTCTGCACAATCCAATAGAATATTTTTGTCCCCTTTTATATAAAAACTTTATATAAAAATTCAAAAAAAGACAAAAGGATTGCGTATTATTTTTATTTAAAACCTTAAATACGCATAATCAAAACCAGATGGGGTGCTTGAGTCGGAGGCCCTCTGAAAACGTTGACATTAATAATAAGAATATATACGCCTGATATAGAGTTTCATCGAAATGTCAGTTCGCACCATAATAAGCCTGTCCCGAGAGGAGAAGCGACGGATGTCGCTCAGAGTATTTATCCAAATGAAAGAGTTGGAGTTTTGTTTTGCCAACGAAATTGGGGCAGGGGAGGCAAGAGACAACATCTGTGGAATTTGTGTGTCTAAAGCTATGGCGGAAATAGGTGGGAGAGGGACGGACGGTTGGACGGAGGGATGGGCGAACGTATGGAGCGCAAACACATGGCAGAAGCAATGAACGGTGAAGAAGCACTTGTTATTATTATTAAAAAAATACACTACACTTACAAATGAGCTCAAGGACTCTTACTTAAAACAATTGCTGCGGAAAATATACGAAGAATTATTGAAAATTTTAAAATACTTCCGAATCGGAAGGCTAATTAATGGTACATAATATATAAATATGTGACGAACTCATATTTATATAAATTTCTTAAGTGTATTTTTTTAGATGTCCCAAAAAAGACTTTTCCTTTTTGAAAGATACTTTGAAAAGTGTTCTGATGCGTCAGTGAATTGTACGAGTGTAGTCAAGTATTTTCTTGTCTCAAAGCATTCGCGAAATTTATTCTATAAAAACGTGTTTCGAATTATTATTTCTTTATAAAAATAGAAAAATGGGTTTCAAAATATATTCAGTTTGGTTGAACATTTTTCTACGTATTTTTTATACGTATTTTATTACTGTTTTATATCCAACAATTTTCGCATTCCACAGCTATATATATATATATATATATATATATATATATATATATATATATATATATATATATATATATATATATATATATATATATATATATATATATATATATATATATATATATATATATATATATATATATATATATATATATATATATATATATATATATATATATATATATATATATATATATATATATATATATATATATATATATATATATATATATATATATATATATATATATATATATATATATATATATATATATATATATATATATATATATATATATATATATATATATATATATATATATATATATATATATATATATATATATATATATATATATATATATATATATATATATATATATATATATATATATATATATATATATATATATATATATATATATATATATATATATATATATATATATATATATATATATATATATATATATATATATATATATATATATATATATATATATATATATATATATATATATATATATATATATATATATATATATATATATATATATATATATATATATATATATATATATATATATATATATATATATATATATATATATATATATATATATATATATATATATATATATATATATATATATATATATATATATATATATATATATATATATATATATATATATATATATATATATATATATATATATATATATATATATATATATATATATATATATATATATATATATATATATATATATATATATATATATATATATATATATATATATATATATATATATATATATATATATATATATATATATATATATATATATATATATATATATATATATATATATATATATATATATATATATATATATATATATATATATATATATATATATATATATATATATATATATATATATATATATATATATATATATATATATATATATATATATATATATATATATATATATATATATATATATATATATATATATATATATATATATATATATATATATATATATATATATATATATATATATATATATATATATATATATATATATATATATATATATATATATTTATTTATTTATTTATTTATTTATTTATTTATTTATTCATTTATTTATTAATTTATTTATTTGTTTATATACATGTAATATAAGGAAGCGTGGTTTGTTTTAATTTGAATATTAAATTTATTGATGACAGACCACCATCATTCCTTCCTACTTGTTTTAAAAACCTTGATTACGGCTGTACGACGGTTATAGGCTGTGCTAACTCGTAAGCACTAACTAATTAATCAGGAGCACCCTGTTAGTCTGCCTACAATTAATCTAATTCATCAACCATCTCTGCTTTCACAAAATGGAACATAGTATGTTTTTTGCATCTATTGTGAATTAGGAAAAAAATATCGCATAGAATCATAATATGGCGTACCCACCATAGATTATTTTTCGATTATCGCCCTAAGCTCGCCTAATTTTTTGTGTTTATTCAAACAAAATTTCGGCATTCAGTGAGTACTTCGGGCCACCATTGAAAATTAGCCACACATTTATGTGCTCTTGCCATAGTTCCAATCGTCTCGTTTCATTCTCAGACAGCGCCTTGCTGAATGCAGCCACAGACAAATAATACATAGTTATGTCAAACAAGAAAAGCAACTGGAAACGGAGATGAGCTGAGACGTTAATTTGAATATTAAA
Source organism: Physocephala rufipes (assembly GCA_963966595.1). Lineage (NCBI taxonomy): Eukaryota > Metazoa > Arthropoda > Insecta > Diptera > Conopidae > Physocephala > Physocephala rufipes. The sequence continues at coordinate 790,106 of OZ016501.1, read as the reverse complement.
TTTATTGATGACAGACCACCATCATTCCTTCCTACTTGTTTTAAAAACCTTGATTACGGCTGTACGACGGTTATAGGCTGTGCTAACTCGTAAGCACTAACTAATTAATCAGGAGCACCCTGTTAGTCTGCCTACAATTAATCTAATTCATCAACCATCTCTGCTTTCACAAAATGGAACATAGTATGTTTTTTGCATCTATTGTGAATTAGGAAAAAAATATCGCATAGAATCATAATATGGCGTACCCACCATAGATTATTTTTCGATTATCGCCCTAAGCTCGCCTAATTTTTTGTGTTTATTCAAACAAAATTTCGGCATTCAGTGAGTACTTCGGGCCACCATTGAAAATTAGCCACACATTTATGTGCTCTTTGCCATAGTTCCAATCGTCTCGTTTCATTCTCAGACAGCGCCTTGCTGAATGCAGCCACAGACAAATAATACATAGTTATGTCAAACAAGAAAAGCAACTGGAAACGGAGATGAGCTGAGACGTTCCAGGCTATATGAGACCATTTAATACAAAAATATCCTGTGGATCACTCGGATTTGGGGCAATTATAAAACGGATTTTTGTTTAAACGTAGTACGGACAACACAAATGTCATTGATATCTTGTGTTTAGGCTTGGGAATAAGATTTTTTTCATTTAACTTTTGTAATTTTTACAAATTCACTAATTAGTGTGATTGTATTATGAAAATTGACACATTGAATGACAGCTCTATATAATTCAGCCGCTGGAAACGGCGAAATTTTAATGAGATGATTCCATAAATTACAAAGGAGTTCATCCGCTGTGGAAACACCTTATAAAACTGATAAAACCCATAAGGATGGTAAATATTACCAACAGAAAATAATTACAAATTCACAGGAAGGTTATTTTACCACTTCAAGAACTAAACGGATTAAATTTCAATGATTTGTTTCAGACTGACCATTATTCCTTTTTCAATTTATTTGATTTGATTGAAAAGTTTGAATGGGTTAGAATTTCCTTTGCATGTGGCAATACTGTTTGATTGCATTAATTTGGTATTAATTAGGGACGAAGTTTATACATTTGACAGCGATTGCGCGAATATTTTGAAATGTTTGGAGAAACAGTAAATATAATTTGTTTATGTGCAAAGAAAGAAGATGTTTTCGTGCGTTCCACGTTTAAGGACGTTGGCAAAGTGTTACTAGCCGTGGTATGTGTCGTCTGATTATATCAGGGGGCAGAGAAATGATTGGATTTAGAGCAATGAGAAATCCTGAAATGCTGATTTCAGTTATCTTTGGGCACTGCGGTGAAATTGTTGTACGGCATCGTTTAAATTCGGGCTGAAAAGTTGCTTGTCCTTTTATTGATTATAAATCAATATGAATTAATTTAATGCTAAATATTAAGCAGAATTTTAAGCAGTGAAAAACAAATTGGAAAGTATAAGATTTCAAACTATTTTCTAGGGTTTTTTCTTTTATCGTATATCGAAATAAAAAACAAGAAATAGTGTGTATCCTAAAGGCAGCGTTTTGGTAGTTTATGAGGAAATTCAGCGGACAGAGAATGAATTGACTTAAGTTCGAGCTTCGAATTATAAAATTGTGTTCGCAAAAACTTTGAAAAATCGATCGATTATAGACGGTAGTGCTGTGTTTACCACTGCTTTGCTCAATAGGAGCAGCACTCGATATGCTTTTGAATGACTGGATCCGTTTGGCCGAGGAATATGTATTTTTTATCTTTAACGCTTAGCTCTTTGTTGTGAATATTGTCGGGAAGTGAAGACATTAAAGTTCTTTTCGGCCTGTTACTGTGTCGCCGTGTGTCTTGCCATTATTCCCAGATAGATTTTGGAGCTTTTCAATTCCTGTCATTACATGCGTTAAAAAGAGGGGCGTATATTTACCCGGCGTCGATTTCTGACTCATTCACCACCACCACCATCTTCACCAGTGTTGTGCTCAATCCATACTCGTGGAGCCCGATTTCACTTTGCTTAAATTGTTCATCTATCATCCAGTTGAAAATTGGTTCTTAGTGTTTCAAAGATGATTGAAACATAAATCGGTAAATCATAAATTGAAAAAATTCGAAATAAAGGAGAATAGTTTGTATAAAATTCAAGGAATCAACTTGTAAAGATTTTGTAGTAGTAGACACTTTTGGAGAGTATAAGGTGAAGAACCGTCGTCATCATGAAAACACGTCTGGTATCTCTATTGTACCGTGGGAGTGCTTCCGTTGATCCTCGTTACTCGGCAGCAATGCTCCCTTGGACAATAAATGACATACGTTCCATCGAAAGCTACACCAAGGTAAATACCGTTATTAAGTATAACGATTAAAAATCGATCAATCCAATTTTTAATGAAAATAGAAACTACTAAGCGCTCTGAACAAACTTTTATTTGATCATTGATTTTATGATTATTGATTTTTGGATTTTTAATTTATTCTGAATTTTATTATAAATGATCCTTATTAAAACTCAATATTTATGAAAGCAATTGAATTTTGTGACCAGAATGAACTGTACAAACAATTTCTAGAGTTGTTTGTGTATTAACAGAAATGTCTTGGAGAAATATTTTTGCTCAGCTTAAATTGAAATTACTTTGGATTTTCTGCGTCTGTCCTGAAATCATTAAATCAAGTTAAATGTGCACCAAGAGACAAAAAACACATTTAAACAGTTTAAGATTACAAAGAATGACTGGATACTTCAGGGAATTACCGGCAAGTTCAAAGAAAAAAAGAGAAAAATTATTATTTCAACAGTCTATCCTTTTTTATAAAAAGAATATGCGAAAGAAGGGTCCAAGGAAGAACAGCGTTCCGGAAATAACCTTTTTCTGAGAAACCTATAAACAAATTTGGTTCTGCAAAAGATAGAATTTTGGTTTTAATTTATTGCTTTGAGGAAAATAACGGGTGTGCCTTCCCATCCATTCGTCATGATCTGGTGGCTTATAAACGAGCTGACCCATTGCTGGTGGTCATTCACTGACACTTGCGTCAGGTTCATTTTGGAAACTGTTAACAGAAGTGTTAACAAAGGCAGGACACTGTCTCTTCCTCTTCTTAACAGCTGTGAAGGTATATTATAACCACCACGATACCTCAAAACAAGGAAATTACAAAAGTAAAAGAGAACATATGTGGATAAATAGTTGTTATATAAAGTCGTCGCTGATTACGAAAAAGAAGAAGAAGTACAAACGCCTTATGGCTAGAATCCACAAACAGTTTTATGTTTGTGAAAAACAGTTTGTGTAAACAGTTTCATGTTTAATCTAATGCCAGACCAGATAAAATACCGCCCAGACACAAGCCAATAAGTTTGCTGGTCCGCTGAATTGAATGGATTAATTTTCTGTCTCGTTTCATTTTCTCCTTTATATATAAATTAAAAAAAGTGTTACCCTGAAAATTCTAAAAAAATTTCGTTCCAATTTTGTATTGCAATTATACTGGTAGACTCTTTTATAGATTGCTCCAATTAACAGAAAAAAGGATAAGGAAATGAATCACTGACGTCATAGACAAAATCAATATATTGTTGTATTTACTCATTAAACAATAACAACAACAATTATAGCTGTAAGTAAAAGTGGAAACGAAAAAATAAAACCATCAAGAGAGCCTTGAGAGAAGTTTCATCAACCAGGATGCAAGATTAAGGAACGTAAAAAGACCGGTATTTCGAAAAATTATATGAAAGAATGTGATGAAGTGATCGGTTAGAGTTTGAGCTTAATTTAATTAAAATTTAGTTTTCCTCTTGTACATTCGTCAAAGTTCAAATATAACGGAATATCTAAAGCATCCTTAATATAAATTTTTGTCC
>OZ016501.1:735017-786061 GCA_963966595.1 Physocephala rufipes | reverse complement strand
ATATATATATATATATATATATATATATATATATATATATATATATATATATATATATATATATATATATATATATATATATATATATATATATATATATATATATATATATATATATATATATATATATATATATATATATATATATATATATATATATATATATATATATATATATATATATATATATATATATATATATATATATATATATATATATATATATATATATATATATATATATATATATATATATATATATATATATATATATATATATATATATATATATATATATATATATATATATATATATATATATATATATATATATATATATATATATATATATATATATATAATATATATATATATATATATATATATATATATATATATATATATATATATATATATATATATATATATATATATATATATATATATATATATATATATATATATATATATATATATATATATATATATATATATATATATATATATATATATATATATATATATATATATATATATATATATATATATATATATATATATATATATATATATATATATATATATATATATATATATATATATATATATATATATATATATATATATATATATATATATATATATATATATATATATATATATATATATATATATATATATATATATATATATATATATATATATATATATATATATATATATATATATATATATATATATATATATATATATATATATATATATATATATATATATATATATATATATATATATATATATATATATATATATATATATATATATATATATATATATATATATATATATATATATATATATATATATATATATATATATATATATATATATATATATATATATATATATATATATATATATATATATATATATATATATATATATATATATATAATTTGATCGATGTAATTTATTTTGATCGATGGCAAAAGTCGAAACCGTTTGCACGAAATGGTACTGTTTGAAGTATTCTGTTTGGGATCGAAATTAATGAATAGATTCGCCCTTTCTCCAGTTTTCTTCTCAAAATTCTTGAGTGATCTAATTATTATCTACTGTTCACTGATGAATTCAATAAAGAGGTTTTGTTATTTGCAGAAATATCAAGTTTGATCATAGAAGAGGAATTACCCATTGATAAATATTGTTATGGTTTGGGTGGAGGGGAAGGATAATTAGGTAAAGAAAAAGTAAAGCTAAAGAGAAAGTAAATATTAACAGATTTATAAATATGTAAAGCAAATAAATTGAGTAAAAATGTTTGAAAAGTATACGAAATTTTCTACCACCTTAAATTATTGGCTGAAGCCTAAAACGTTTTGCAACGCCTTTTCTAAAGGCTAAAAAACATTTAAAGAGTTTTCACTTTTCAAAAAAATTGGGAGCCTAAAAAAAGAACTTTCCAAACTGTTATTATCGTAGTTATTGTACCATTTCTAAGCAGTTATTCCATTAATAAATAGTACATTTGAGACATGTTTTTGTAGATCATACCTCATTAATTAAACAACTTTGATCTGTGAAAAATAGATGACAATGAAAACGTGAAGACTTAATGTTGAAAAGAGGGGTCTGTAAAGAAATTCATATTTCAAATTTCAAACGGCGGCAAATATTTTCAAAAAATAATTTTCCTTCACTAAAAAAATAAACAAAGGAAATTGATTTACTTTCGCTTCATTAATAAAGAAAAATGAATTGTGGAAAATCATAAAAAACATAAAGAAAAGTGAGAAACTATTTGCGGTTAACCGTTCTTTATTTCCTAACAAGGAAATGTTATTAATTCGCTCTGCTGAACAGAAAAAGTAATCATAGGGTAGACGCATCAGAGAGCCAGAGCTAGTGTATATCGCGAAAAATAAAAATAGCAAAACCACACATGCTCAGAGAACTCATCTACTGTTAATACCAGAGAAGCAAAGTAACAGAGCTGTAAGATTATGTAAAGTATTCGTATTATGATACCTAAAGTCAAGAGGACGAAATGAGGAAAAAATAACGAGGACTAGGTTTATTTCAGGTTTTATTTTTTGGAAATGTAGGAGAGAGTGTGGGAAAGAGTGAAGAAGAAGGTAGATAGCGTGGTGGAAACATTTGGTTTAAGAGGGAAAATATTTATAGATACACACAAAAAACGCAGGCCGATATAAGTTAGCATGGAAAGGAAACGGAAGTAGATTGATAGATTAGGGTCGACTTTGTACGTCTCTTTTGGAACGTTGCAATGTATAATAATGCATATTTTTTCAAAATGGCTTTACTTGATTTGATTATTTCGTTTATTAGATATAAAGTTTTTTAATATAATGAATTGTTTAGTAAATTATCGAAACCTAAAATTAATTTAGGTCTTTGCCTCTATAGTAATATTTTATGACTTCTTCTCTTTGTTTTAGCTTTCGGTTGGTATCGAGAATGGTATATTGGAATCATATAATTCAGATTTTGAGCTACAATTCAGTCATCCGTTGAAATATATTGTCGGAATGTGCCGCATCGTCCAAAAGCAAAATGGCAAAAGCGTCGGCAGTGCATTCCTCCAAATTAAACAGCCTTCTTTATCGAGTGGCACTACCAGTAACAATAACAGCAGCGGCAGCAGTTATAAACCGACTGCTCTTACTTCATCAGTATCTCACGGTTCTCTCTCATCGAGTAGTAGTAGTAGTATTTCTTTATCAGCATTATCTCAAGGACAGACTGATGGAATGATTACAATTGGCCCATTCACCGGAAATAATTCGAATCAAACAAGTCGAAGTACTGCCCCCAACATTAACAACAACAACAGCACTAATAGCAACAACAATAGCAATAACAATGATAGTAATAAGAACCATAACAATTTAATGGAATTCACTGGCCCATTTTCTGGTCTTGTTTATTTAATGAAGGATCCCAAGGATCCATTGCTTCACATTTATCTTTTCGAATGCGAAGCAGTCGATGAGGTAAGTTTCGGCAATCAAAGGACTATGACAATTATCAGCAATTTATTATAAATTATTAAACCATTTAAAAAGTTACAGCTTTCAAATGATGATGGTGTATTATATTGTTGAGAAACAATGCGTTACTCGTTTTTACTATGCCATACACACGAAGGAAAGGATATATTCACTTACTTCTGTTTGTAACGCATTAAATGAGGCGTGGAAAAGTGCAAAAGTATTCCTGCTCAGAATAAACTCCTGAATCGATTTAGCCATGTCCGTCCGCCGGTTTGCGTGTCTGCCTATCTGCGTCTGTTTGTCTGTCCGTGGAAGTCGTGACTGCAATCGAATGGAGAGGGATATGGATATGAAATTTTACACGAATATCTACTGCTTACTTTTTATACAAAATCCTTTTAAAGGTTGATTTCTTAGTTTATTTGCAAATTTACATACCGGAAATTTTTTGTCGATATTGGTATTCGATGTTGGGATTAGATGTTATCACTCCAGAAAAACGGGCGGGGCCCGGGACCCTTTATAATATGTGGAATTTTGACAAAGGTTCTGTTAAAGATGAATTCGTAGATCTTAATTAATCAAGGAAAGATGAATAGAATATTAAAAGGGACGTGCATCGCCTACTGATTATTGGGATCAGGGCATATAAGCTTCGGTCGAACCCAAGTTAGCATTCTTATTTGTTTATATTGTATTTATGAAATTTTTCCTTTCGTGTTTACAATGTTTTTTAAAATTGTTTCAGTTTGTAATTAATAGTGCTAATAGAGTCAATATAATTAATAAATAATTATATTAATTAATAATATAATTAGGAGTTGTTTAACTTTTTGAAAGAATGTCAAATTTGTTGTGGAATAAACCTCTGATAAATCGTGCATAACTTAACGAAAAGCAATGCATTGAATTATTTAATTACTGTCGGACTTTATGTAATCACGTTTAAAAGTTATTGACTTCTTACGATGTAGAGTTGATTTCAATAATGATGGGTTTATTGAAGATAAACAGCAATTGCCATTAAACACTACCTCCCAACCAATAATTAAAACCTTAATTTAAAAGTCAAGACATTTCAGTCGAGATTAATGGGAATAGAATTACGAAGAAAATTACCCACAATAACAGATTATGTTCACCAAGAAAACAGCGGTTGAAATAACCGCCAAAACCTCATCTTTCGTAATGCTGATGACAAAAATTTTAAAGGAAATTCTGACTATTGCTTGTACAATAAATTCCAAAATTACAGCCTGTTTATGTCCTAAAATTCATATAACACTTCGTTCCGTGATGCGGGTGTGTGAGTGTGAGCACAAGCGCGGAAACTACTCCTGAGTTTAATATTTTACGAGACATCACTTGTCTCGACTGTCAGTACGAAATGTCCGTTTAGTAATCGCTCATTATCTGCAAGTCCTTCCCTTAATGTTCGTTGCTGTGTTTCAGCACTTTTAAATGCTTTGTTTAAACATTTCAGCGCCCGTCTATTTACATCCTTTTCTTTGGTTTCCTCGTAGTTGTCAGTATTGAAATTAAGTTAAGAATGAAGTTAAGAAGCAATGTTTATTGTTTTGGTTTACTCGAATTTATTAGTTTAGTGATGGGATGTTTGTCAATATTTCTCACTGGTAACAAATACATGCATTCTCACTTTAAATTCAGAGAAACAAATACTTTATTCGGAATTTACATTAACTATGTTTTTATTTTTCATAGTCGTTAAATTTTCTGCAAAATTATGAAAATTCACTTAAATATTCGTGAGATATTTTCTCATTTTTTATGATATACTACTGAGATTCATTTAAATGAATTAGAACTAAAAATGTAATTTCCTTTCTTTCATATTTTTTCAGTTAACAATTTCAGTCAACACTTAAAATTTAATCCTTTAGTCTGAATATTATAAAAATATTGGTGTGTGTAAATGTGCATTATATGTGTTTATATATCTTTGTTCTCGAATATCTGTTTATTATCAAAATCCTGCTGGAATAATTCTTTTCTACCGCCTGGAGATTGTTTCATTCTCGAGTAATGTCGTCATCGCTGTGATATTGTTTTTGGTGGTTGTTGTTGTTGTCGTCATATTAGTGTACCCGTCCATGCAAGTTGAATGCAGCTAAAATCTTGACACGATTCTGTGCATAATTTTATAACGAGCTGCCTTGTCATGTCTCCTGCAAACTTTAGTTTATAAAATATTCTTTCATTACCGTCAGTCGTCACAATATATTCGTGTTGTTGCTATAGTTCTTTTGGTGTGTCATAAAACCACACTCGCTCTTGGTGATAGTGCTGCCACTGTGATACTTTTTCGATTACGTTTCCGTGAACATTCAGCAGTAACAAAAACAACGACCATAAGGCGTATGAATATATTAACATCTATAACAAATTTCTGCGAGATTCTATTCCTTCGAGTCGTATTTCAAAATTCAACTTTCGCTCGTTATAAAATAATTGAAAAATAAAAAAGAAAATAGTTCTAGTAAACAAAAGAAATTATGATCACTATCATAGTTTTAAAAAAAAATAAACTTTTATCAAAACTTGATTAAATAACAAACGTTTTTTTCGATGAATTAGAAATCTGTGCGAAAATAAATAAAATTCTCATTGTGAGAAAATTTGATGAAAATGTATGCACCCTGTCTAAAGAAACAATATGGAATAACAATTTCAATTTGTCACGAACTATTTATTATTTAGGTAATTAGTAGAAGTGTTCCTCTTCTCTTCTTCCTCAATTTAGTTCGATATTCATTGAAAGATCAACAAGTGTTTTATAACGATTTCTCTCACCCTCCTCTTTCCCACCAAATCCCCTTTCGCCTAGTATTACAGACACTAATTAAAGAAAAAGAAAAATTAACATTTTAGAATTTAGTTTTTCTCCATCGGCAATAAAAATTGCAATTACTGAAATTATTTCTTCTGGGGGGAAATTTTCAATTCTGAAAAACTATGTTGAATTTTTTAAATTCTTTTGCTTTTTTGGTGACTTTTATTAAATGCTTTCTTGTTTCATTTTTCAACAGTAATTACATGTTTTACACAAATACAACAATAACGACAATAGTGTCAAACCTTGCGTGCACGTTGTCCAGCTTGGTTGTTTCTCTTTCCGTCTGTCTATTTATTAAATATTAGTTGTTGCTAAATTGTATATTTTTAAGAGATCATGCAAGCGATTTGTTGTTGTTGTTGTTACAATCTTGCTGTTGCTTCGATGTATTTGTTGATTTGCATTTACAATTCTCGACGTATTTTGTATAATAGTATCTTTATATTTGTTTTTGTTTCCTAGCGGATTGTTGTCGCTTCGTGCCAGACTTTAATTCGTTGGAATATGATTTCTAGCTTTGTCTTTTCGATATCGATGTAGTTTTTTTTCTTCTCTCTGGCTAATTCGCTTGTTGATCGCTTTGCGTCAAGTGAGTTTCTCTTGAACACAGCGATCAACTCGCGCAGACGTGCAGATGGCGACGAATGGCATTCGATGTATTCAGCGCTCGTTACACGCTAATATTCGAACGCTTTCCTCACGATGAGTGAGCGTGAAATCTTCAGCAATTTCAATGCATCGAATCGAGGTGCAAAATAGTCGGCGCTTTGCTTTGGAGCGGTTTAGTGTTTGTAACACTATTGTGTTGATCTTGTTGTTAATTATTTTGATATCTTCATTTGTTTTTTTCGGTGCAATTCAAGTTCATTTTTTTGAGAAATTGAAAGAGTCGCTGTGAGAAATCTCGTATGGGAAAAAAAGACATCAAAAAACACCAACAACAATAAGAAAATGTGAAAAAATTTACGCCGCGTTTTAACGTGAGATATGCGGAATGTCAACGAGTTATTCTTAAGTACTAAAGTAAAATAAATCAAAGCACTAACTAAAGTCTTAAAAGGAGCCAACTCATAAAGAAAGCCATCAATGTTAAACGTCATCAAGAAAGGAAAAAGTAACAAACAAACATAATTCACAATTAAGTGATCAATTACCTTGCATAGTTTATGTAAATATAGAAAAATTCACTCACAAATAAACAAAAAAAATTGTGAAGTAATAAGAGAAAACAATTTCAAGAGATTCTAAAAATCAATTGAAATATTGAAAGCTGGATTGGATGAGAAAGTGACGCAAACGAATTGATTTGACAACTATTGTTTTGGTGGATCATTCCAATTAATTTAGTCTTCTGAATAACATTTGTGCCTTTTGTCTCATTTTGACTTTTAAACAAAGAACTTATTGGATTTTTATGTAACTCCAAATATAATTTAATCTAATATTTAAGATATAATTTCATCAGTTTCATACGCTTTCGAAAACAAATTTTGGAAATTATTATTTCTTTGAAATCATTTTTAAGTCAACGATTTCAATCATGTTCAATTTGATTGAGATGTCTGTTTGTTCCCGCTGCGATCAACTTTATTGTTGGTGATTTTTTCAAAATTAAAAATTAAAGATTAGGATAATTTTTAATTTTAAATACTTTCTTTCATTTTAAATAATGGTTGATCATTATTTTTATAACAAATTAATAATTTAAAAAATCCTTTCTAATCCTGTGAAATAAAAAATCTGATCAATAATAAGATCGCACTTTCAACAATAATGAAGCAATTCACTTAATTAAACTTCGTTCGTTCGTTTGTTCGTCAAAATGTAACACATTAATTAAAAGAGACTAGGAAAAAATTAGAGCAATTTACGTGATGACGGAAAAGAAAAATTCAAAGAGACTCTGCTTGTCCATCGGACTTCTTTGTATTCTCAACTGATCAGTCGATCAGTCGATAGATATTCAATCGGTGTTTGAGCCTTAAGTTGTATAAGTATATAAACCGATGTATATTTTGACTTAGATGAAACTCTTTTTATTTAACTCGAACAAAAATTGACGTTATCCAAAATTTTTCTCTCTCTTAAGAGATCAAATGTAACATAAAAAATCTAGTAAGGAAGAAGAGATCAGTGATACACAAAAACTACAAACGATCTGTTGGCAACACTGCAGATTCAAAATCGGATCGCCAATGACAGTGTCTTTCAGTTGAAAACATTCTAATTAATGATGCGCATCGTTCTATTTATTTATTGATTTATTTAGCTAATAATTTTCAATTTCAAATGGGCGAATTTATTTTATACGGGAATAATAAACAGTAATAAAAACGGAATTTAAGCACTTTCCAAAACTGCAGAAATGTATCAAGAGCACGGTGTTAATTGGTTTAACACCAAAGAATAAGAAAAGGAACAAAACTGATTTAAATAAAAAGTAAATAAAAAGTTTTCTAAAGTTTTGAAACAAATATGAAAAGTGCTTGGCAAATAGATAAAGGGTTTTTTCGCGACTGTGGTCGTTTATTGAAGCTCTTTTTCGAAATCAAATTGTTTGAAAATTTTTTTACAATGACCAACGATATAAATAAGAAAGATCTATATTATATTTATGATATAATTCGTTATTCTGAACTAAAAAATCAGTAAGTGATATAAAATGTGTATGCTCTTTAATTAAAATCCTATAACGGTTTTTATTATAATAATTTTTTGTATTAATGGTAAAATAATTATAAAAACACTGAAAAATCATTGATTGCATCGAAAAGAAGATGCAAGCATATTTACAATCAAATCTAATATATATATATATATATATATATATATATATATATATATATATATATATATATATATATATATATATATATATATATATATATATATATATATATATATATATATATATATATATATATATATATATATATATATATATATATATATATATATATATATATATATATATATATATATATATATATATATATATATATATATATATATATATATATATATATATATATATATATATATATATATATATATATATATATATATATATATATATATATATATATATATATATATATATATATATATATATATATATATATATATATATATATATATATATATATATATATATATATATATATATATATATCCAGAAATTTTAATCTAAAGAATTTATAATATGTCTGTAATAATTTAAAGAAATAATGTTCGTGACAATAAAATGTTTTTAATTCGATTTAAAAACGCAAAAAATAACAAAATAGTCAATAAACTTTTAAAGTTTAATTCTAAAAATAAATTATCAAAGTCAATAAAATAAAAACGTGAGCACAAAGTGCAATTTTGGTGGATTCTTTTCTCACTTAAGTGTATTAAAGTACTTACAAAAGCAGAAAAAAATTACAATAAAGAAAGAAAGTTAAATTAAAAAGAAAAGTAATAAATGAAACAACTAAGTGCTTAAAATGTTTACCATACCATTTCATCGTGACACCATCTTGACGGCTTCGATTAGCGATGCCTCGGCCTTAAACAAAAGTCGCACCGTATGTATATTGATCAGCACCTTCATCAGCCCCGACTTCATCGCACCAATCCATTCGTTAATCAATTTGCTTTCTTAACGCATGTTTGCCTCTCTCTTCTCCTTCCAACACGGCATGTTTGAGTATAATTGGCGATATATGGGCGCGTGAACAGCGAAAAGCTTACGTTATAAAAGTAAAAGAAATGTTTTCGAACGAAAGAAGTGCTTTTGGAAGATATTTCGAATGAACACCGATCTATTACAAAGAAGATACGGACGGGCAAGGAAGACCTGACATAAGAACCTGACACCCAAACTACGTCTGATTTTTAAATGAACTCAGTTAAAATTAAAAGAAATAAGTCTGTATAAAGGCGTTAATAAAAACCTAGCTGTAGTTTTTTGTGTCGAGAAGGGGTAGTCAGGGAGCGATTAACCAGTTTTTCTAACAAAAATTAATTTAAATTTCGCAGATGACAAATATATGTAAATATTTTTATTGCAATGTTTATCAAAACAATTTTGAAGTCTGGCATTTTTAAAATCTGTTTTTGCATTGACAAAATATAATTATTGTAATTTTTTTTTTTGTTATTAAAAGCCTCCCGTTATCTTTTATTGCCTTATTGTATATTTTTCAGCAACACTATCTTCTTCTTCGGTTTTGATTTTTCTTTGATTTCATTCTTTTCGAATGAGATTAATTTCTCAATCCGATTCTAGATTGAATCGGATTTACTTTCTTGTTTTCTAAATACCAGAAGGTTTTTTTGTTATCTCAATTTATTTATTTTCCTGTAATTGAAAAAGTGAAAAACTACTTCGATTTGGTTCCGGTATCGCAAAGTGTTTATTTAATAAGTACTATAAATTAGAAAAAATTCCATTGCCATTCAATAGGTCAGCTATACACACACACATTGCACACTCTTGCCTTTGCCTTACGGCAATCTATTTTTACCTCTCTAAATAAACTCTCTCTAACAAACGAGTTAAGCCAAATTTTTTATTGTTAATTGTCGACGAGAGATGATATTACAACAAATCCATGAAAGAGTTAAAAATGATATCTTTTAGAGTATGTGTGCGCGCGTGATGGATGTGGATGTGATTAAATGCATATCTTTTTTTAAGCGAAATTAATTTTTTATTTGAGAATGTAACGGGTCGTAAATTAATCTTTTACGATTCTTTACAAATCTTTTCCCAAGCAATTTTCAATTTCAATTTTTCCGCAAAAAATTAAATTAGCAATTTAATTAGCAAGTTTAGGAAGAAGGCAATATAAACTTCATCAAATAATCCTGCCATCGTTTGGAAAAAATAAATAATTATTCTTTGTTTTACGTTCGACTTCAAAATTTAATAATAGTCTAAAAAGAAGTGATTAAATTTTAACCGCATATGCGTGTGATTTTAAAACGTGACTGATACTTCAATTAATATTCAATCAATATATTAAATAGTATTTTTCTCAAATAATCTGCAATTTAACATCAATTAAAAATGATATCTTTGTTAACTTATTGAAAATAAATTATTTAAAATTTGTATTCTTTATAGTTTTTAGAGGATCTAAAAGTATTTAATTAAAATATTTTTCGAACCTAGTACGATAAAATACGTATTTTTTTAGTTATATTATGAATTCATTCCTTGCGACCTTTTAAAATCATAAAAATTTCAAAATTTTGTTTGATACAGTTTTAATACTTTGATACAGATTTATTGCTTGATTACTTCCAACCAAAAACTAATTTGAAGGTTTTAATTAATATGAAGGTTTAGATTATAGTCTGCTCTAAGAGTTATCATAATTTTATAACAGCTATTTTCAGCTATCTTGTAATGAAGTTTTCATAAACATGAAACATGAGCATAATTTTTATAATCATGTTCATAAACATGAACATGTCCGGAGATTTAATGCAAACGATTCACCGTGAGCTGTTCATCAAACCATAAGCAATTAACCTCAAAAGATTAATCGCGATGAATTGCCCTAGGGTCACTTTGGCTATTCGGCTTAAGCTGCATTCATTAGTATTTTATATAAATTTCTAAGAAGTTAAAAATATTGACTACAACCGCCTTTATCCATTCTGCCAGTAGTGCAATAGTTAGGATTAAGCTGGATATCCTATTGCACGAATTCTTCTTATGGCGTTATTACACAAACCGAAACTATGCTGCTTTTTCGATTCCTTTTGTGTTTTTCTCTGCTTTGAGAGCTTATTTATAGAGCTAATAAGCTCTCAAAGCAGAGAAAAATGAGAGCAAACACAAAAGGGAATCGAAAAAGCAGCATAGTTTCGCTTTGTGTAATAACGCCATTATTTTTTACATTTAAGTTCTACTTTTTCCTCTAAGATGTCAAAAATGCAGCTTCTGTTATTTTACAAAATCAAAATAAAAAATCTCTATTTTAACGAAATTCATAGCGAAGTGATTTAACGTTTGTCATAAGATTTCGTAAAATAAATTATCAGAAATAAAACAAAGTTTGAGACTTTTGAAAAACATCACGTAGAGTTTACTTACATTAGAGTATTATTGCATTATTGCGGTAATAAATCGTGTGACTATATATGAATAATAACAAGTAAGAACGCTAACATCGGCGTGATCGTAGTTTGTGCACCCTACACCCATAATATAAATTTATAGTCGCCCTAATAATCAGCGGACGGGGCCACGCCCATTTTGATAGTACATGTAACTTGTTAATTTAGGTGTTCTAACTAATTTTCAACGCAACTTTGTCAAAAAAATCCACTCATGATAAAGGGGGGGTGCCCCTCCCAGTTGTGTGGAGTGATAACTCCACAACAAAATTGGCAATGGTCCAATTTACCACATTTTCCATTCCAAAGAGCATTTGATGACAATGAATATTCGTGCTAAATTTTATATTGATAGTCGTAATTTTCACAGGCACACAGACAAACAGACACGCAAACGGACGGACAGATGGACGTATATGGCTAAATAGACTCAGGAGGTTATTCTGAATAGGAATATATATACTTTTCTACACCTGCCACGCATCCTTTAATGCATTACAAATGGAAGCACAAAGTGAATAGGCGTGTAGGGTATAAAAATAGTGTGTAGGGTATAAAAATAAAACCATTTTCGTTCCAGTTAATTCAAATGTAGACAAAACATTTGTTAGGATTTAGTGGAAAACAACGGGAAAATAGAAAATGACAGAAAAAATACATAGAAGTTAAAAAGAGACTGTGATTTTTTAAAAATTTTAATAACAATCGTTATTTAATTGTAACAGATTTCTGCCTTGCGTTTAACGTGTACGCCTACCATGATTGGTTTAAGTACACGGCGGGCCATCCCGCACGGGGTTGCAAGTACAGACTTTGTGAATGTACCTTTTTACTTTATAGCGGCAACCGACGCCCAGTGCCTCCGGGTTACCAAGCCGGGGCGTTTGTACCTTTGGAAGCCATGTGCATGGGATGGACATTCCACTAAGGTATATTCGAGGCCTATCTAAAACCTCTGCCGGTCTATGGGGCCCGGCACCCGGTAATGTTTTAGTGCATTACCACACCCGAGCTGACTAGACTCGTACCCGCGTGACTTTGGGTATTAACCACAGCCACCACGAAGCTCCCGAAGGGCCTACCCAATGACAAGCATGTGGGGCTTGGAATATAATACCAGATGGTGTAGCTGTTAGCATACGCTATCAGTACACATACTGGCTGTTTAACCCAGATGGTGTAACTATCAGCCTAAGCTGTTAGCACACATACTGGGGCTGAATCTCATCGCTTGTCGTGGTACCAATTTAAAGCCATATGGTAGGCTCCGGAACCCGGGAGTACCACAATCGTGGTAAGTGACCGTTTCATACACCCAGGTCACTGCCATTTTGGGCCCATGCACCCGGGACTGGCACCCGTATTTAATTGTAACAACAAGATAATCTTTTTGCGCTGTATTATAAAAAGCGCAGTCAAATCTGTGACGCTATTACAGTCGATACCGATTAGTATCGGTAGCCGATGTCCTCTGGAAATATAATCGAAGCCTAGAAGTAAATAACTTTTTTTTATTTCTTAGTATAATTCACATTAAAATTTACCAGAGGTGAGTGATGACATAGTTACGTTAAATACGTGTCGTACATTTTCGAAAAAGCTCTTTCGAAAATATTTTAAATTGCATAAAGTCGTTTGACAAATTGTGAAAGTTGAAACCGTAAAAAAATAAATTTTAAATACGAGGAAATTACTTTCGATTTGATAGTGTACCCTTTTTATTCCCTCCTGGATTGGCCGGAATAATACTTAAACAGTAGGAATCAAAACAAAATCCACAATAACCTTTATTTGTGCTTTTCTTCTTCTGTTTTTATGTGTGGGGAGATGTGTGCGTGTGTGGATTGTATTGTAATTCGTGGCACGAAAATGCGTTTCGAAATGAATAAGCAAGCGAAGTCTGTTTCGTTCACTAACGAAAGAAGACTTCGAAACAATCTAGAAATTGAACAATAAAAACCGTTATTCCTGTGTATATATTTTTTTTAAACGTAAAATAATTTTGCCTACTTATAATTATGACGCTTACACCCGGGTAGGAATATTCGCATGTTATTCCACACGCTTATCCTGAGCCTCGTTTTGAAAGATATTTCGTGGAGAATTGATTGACAGTAGTTTAGAAAGAGAGGGAGAATGGTTGGTAGAAAGAGAGGGATAGAACGAAGAGGGGAATGAACGAACGAACGAATGCATGAATGAACGAACTGCTAGTGGGTCAGTAGGATAGACCCAACTGGCTTTTGTTTCGATCGATTATTTATATAATTTGTCATACTACATTACAGAAAAACTAATTATTGCATAATCTTATTTGTCTAAAACACTAAACCTTTTATTTAATGATGATTGAATGATCTTTTGGTGTTTTCCTCTTTACCGTATAAAATCTGATTTAAAATGAGTGATTGCACATGAAGAGAGAGATAGTATATTTGATTTCAATTTTGGCAAGACGCTGCTATGCCATTCCGAACGATCACATTTTGTTGGCGTGATCATTACCGGTAAAGCATTGGCACAATTTCAATTATTTCTGTTATATTTTGAAAAAAGTTATGGCGTCAGAAATTCTAAATTATGGCAAAAGGGTCTATTGAAAGCGCCCGATCTGATTAATGCTTCCATCTGTTATCGATGGATGGATGGATGGGTGGATGGATGGCAGATTGTAAATGCTAAGCTGAAAAACTTAGCACACCAACGAAATATATTCGTGTTCTGAAAAACATAAAATTCGAATTTTATTCCTCTTAAAATTCCAAGAAATAGAAATCAACTCCTGTGTTTTGAGTGTGCGAATGATGGTGATGATCAGCCAATCATCGTGTGATCATTTTCAGAACGTCATTATTTGCAACGTTGAAATAGAACAGTTTTCCCATCAAATCTCTTTGGGCAACTAAAATTCTTCTTTGCGTCATCTTCGAAGACTCGCAGACATATTGTCGACTTTATTTCTGTTTGGTTTAATAGCATTGGTCGCTTTACTTGAAATTTTCGTTACGAATTTTTATATTTTGCCTATTCCGCCAAGTGAAATTGTTTTTTTTTTCGGTTTTAAAAATAAACACGTGATTTAGGAAATTTTAAGAAATTAGGCTAAAATAGATTTCAGCCAAGAGGATCTAAATAATTTATTTTGGGCGAATTATTTGCAGCGTTTTTTTTTTGCTTTCCTTGCAGAAATGAATGAAATTATGAAAAATTTTAATAAGCCAGTATTTCTTACTATGTCTAATACATCTCACAAATATTGTATTCGTATTAATTAAAAACTGATTAAAATAAAACTTACGTTACGTTAGCTCTTTTTAAAAAATTGAATGCATGTTTGCTTGAATTTCTATTGAATTCTTCTTATTCTTAAATGTGATATCGATACATTGTTCTTACTCTCTCTGCCTTTCTTTCTCCCTTTCTCCCTCTTTCTTTCAGATGTCTCAGTTGATGCAACAAATGCGTGATCCGGCTCACACACTTGGTGGTTCTGTAGGCAGTATACCCCAAACTTTAGTTTCTCATAGCGATTCCGGTAATGAAGTGTCCTTGACAAAAGCCTTAGCCGGGAATGGTGTACAGGTAACACCTGCTACGAATTTGAAACTGGCCGAAGCTGCTCGTATAGCCCAGCAAGAAGGTGGTGGCGGCGGTCCGACAAATTTAATCTCTGCAAAAATGAAATCCTCGAAATCCTACACTCATGGCCTTAGCAATTCAGCGGGAACGGTAAGGAGGAGGAAAAGAAGGTTAAGTCTAGCCAAAAGCAATGTGATTAATTTTTTCCCAAATGCGATTTAAGGTCCACATTCCAACATCCACTTCAGCCCAAAGCAATCTATCTTTACTTGCCGATATCTCGCCCAATCACACACACTTTTTTGAAGTAATGTATGTTGGCAAAATACGCGTCTCTCACAAACGTGTGCCATTCTCTTTTATCGACGATGCACTTCCTAAATTCAAGGCCTATGACGCTCAAAGACAACGTTTGCAAATGCAAATGGCTTCCAGCGCCAACCGAAAGATGTCCCCGAACACTGAAAAATCGGTTTCCTCAATCGATGTAAGAGCAACATCTTTTAAAGAGAATGAAGTCGCCGAAGAGGAAGAAGAAGAAGAAAAACAGAATGATAAAGAAGAGTTTGAAGGAATAATTGAAGATAATCGACAAGGCGGAAATGAGGCTGAAAGCGCAGCAGAATCAAATTCATCCCTTGCATCGGTTCCTGTAGAAGAGAATAAAGAGAATAAATCACCAAAACGGTTAATACGTGGCGTTAGCCATATTGAAATGCCGTCAAAAAAGGAGTAAGTGTAGAGGAATGTAAAATATTCAGTCAATATATTTTATTCAATTATTTGTATCAATCTCTTTTGTAAAACGGATTGATAGAAAATATAAATCAGAAATTCTTAACGACTTACTTTATCGAGGAATAGTATAAAAATCTCTCTTGAAAGTTTCTGAAGCAAGATTTTTAATACGTTTTTGTCTGAATTTGTTTCTATTACAATTCTCTTTTTGTCGTGATATTTGGTGCATTAGTGATATCGAAAGGTCTGGGAAAGGTGAATCTGAGTTAAAAGGAATTCCCGATGCGCCTTTAGTGCGTAGTGTTAGTGAGAGTAAGGATCAAGAGGTAATACAGTTAGATCAATTACAAAAAACGCTACAACAAGAAGCACAGGAGTCACAAGCGAATCAACCCAAACAGCAACAACAGTTATATTCTTCGGCGAAGTGAGTAGAGAGCTAGATCCAAGGACACTCGCCGCATGTTTTAGTGTTTGCATCACTCCTATTATTTCTATTATTTCGTCTTTTCTTTTCTTTGCGATTAAATTATCAGTACTATTTTACCTTTTTATCAATTTTTATTTAATTTATTATAAACAGTTTTATCAAACCGTACTAAAAAAGTTACGTCTTAAAAGTCTAATTAAAATAAAATTAATTCTCGCAGAATACCAAAACAGCGTGATCGTTCAGCATCTTATGGCTGCATACCACCATTCGTTGAACAAAATCGCACTATGGTCTTTCTAGTTAGCCGCTCTGATCTTCGCCTCATATCTCCTGACCGCAAACAAGTTTTGCTTTACAAAGATTTTAAGGATGTGGCCAGCTGTGCTCAGGGTCAAAAACATGCTGATCATTTTGGTATCATTTGTCGCGAGGCTCACACCGATGGATATATCGGTTATGTTTTCAAATGTCAATCGGATCATGTTTGTGATGATATCGTTGCTGCGATCTCACAAGCTTTTGTAACGTGCGCCGAGCAGAAGCGAAGAGAGGCTACTCAAATCTTCTCTTGCGAGCACTGCCCAATGTTATGGTATCACAAGCTGTGCACCGATGTTGAAGGATTGAGTGAAAAGAAGACCCAGGCGATGATTTTTAGACGCATCGAGTCCCTCAGCGACGACGAACAAGATACTATCTGGGCCAAATTTTATGGTTCCGAGAAGATTAATTCCCCCCTTGCCGATCAAAATCAATTCTTGATGATGCTACTTCGTGCACACTGTGAATCTCGACAACAACGGCACGTCCACGATACTGCTGAGAACCGTTCTGAATTTTTAAATCAATATTTAGGAGGCAGTACGATCTTTATGAAAGCCAAACGATCATTGACAAATTCGTTCGACCATTTGCTAAAGAGGAAAGCTTCAAAGGACGATATTGTATTAGCTCAGAATTCACGAGATCGTGACCACGAACATCAAACACGTGAGACCTCAGCAGAACCGAATGCAATAATAGGCAACCGCATCGATAATGAAACCCCTCCCGAAGGTTTTCGATCTCGATCAAATACAATCGGCGGTTCTAGTCCAAGTAAACCAACCGCAGATCAATTAAAGAGCCCAATGATGGACATGTAAGTCATTTTACAAGAGACGTAAATTTTGGATTGGTAGGACGTTATTTTTAGGGCGCCCTTGAGGTGTTTCATTACTAAAATTTTTTCTTATTTAGCTTTATTAAAGTTGGTAACAGTCCCAAAGAATCTGAGGCCCATCAAGGTTCTTGGCGGCAGGCTATCTTAAACAGTGTGGTGACGCCTTCAAAAGGTATCGATGGTACTGATGCTAAAGGAGAATTCTACTCGCCCATGCGAATAAACCGTACGTTTCTGAAATGACCTACCATTTTTTATAAAGCATCTCGAAGTTACATTTTTCTGTTGTTTACAGAACCACGTCACGGTAAACGTACATCAGAGGAACTATGTGATTTATGGAAGACAGCCATTAGACAGACAATTCTTTTGAATCGCATGGAAAAGGAAAATGCAATGTTGCAGGCACGTCAAAACGAGAATGAACTCAAACGTATTAAATTGGATTATGATGAGATTGTGCCGTGCGACAAACAATTAATCGAACGTTGGGAGATGATTATTGAACGTGATTCGGTAAAGATCGGAAATAAAAAAGATCCAAAAGTTTTATCTCACGCTATTAAAAATGGTGTACCTCGATCAAAACGTGGCGATGTTTGGACTTTTCTTGCGGAGCAGCATTCTATGAACATGGCTCCAGTAGACACTAAGAAATTTCCCAATTTTGGTACCCCCTACCACACCTTACTGAAGAGTTTAACCGAACATCAACATGCAATTTTCATTGATTTGGGTCGAACTTTTCCCAATCACAAATTCTATAAGGATCCCTTAGGCGTTGGACAACTCTCGTTGTTTAATTTGCTGAAAGCTTATTCAATATTGGATCCAGAGTTGGGGTATTGTCAAGGGCTTGGATTCATTTGTGGCATATTGTTACTTCATGTAAGTTCTCAAAATGATTATGCGTTCCTAGTAATTATAATGACCCATTTGTACATTCACAGTGCGATGAAGCTAATGCTTTCCAATTACTCAAGCATCTCATGTTCTGTCGTCAGATGCGCACAAAGTATTTGCCAGATATGAAGAAATTCCAATTGCAACTTTACCAATTATCGCGCCTCGTAAAGGATCAACTTCCAGATCTTTACAATTGGCTAGACCATAATGATGTTTCACCCACCCTTTACGCAGCCCCGTGGATACTGACAGTCTTTAGCTCGCAGTTTCCGCTGGGTTTTGTGGCACGAGTATTCGACTTATTGTTTCTCGAGTCATCGGAAGTGATCTTTAAATTTGCAATAGCCCTTTTGACAGTCCATTCAGATGAGCTGTTGGCTCGAGATAATTTTGAAGAAATCATGGATTATCTGAAAACTGTGGTGCCACGCATTGACGCAAAGACTATGGAAAGAATAATGAAAATGGTAAGCACAAATTATTGGTTTAAAGAAACATAATATCATTTCTGTTAAAACCAAAATCTAGATCTTCATGATGGATATTAGTAAACAGTTAAATGAATATAAAGTCGAATATAATGTACTTCAGGAAGAAATATCAACTACTAATCACCATTTGGATATGTTGAGTCGAGAGAAGGCTCAGAACCAACACTTGGAGCAGCAGCTACAGGTTTGACTAATGAAAGGTTTCTAATTTTTTTCCAATTGTTCATCTAACTTAATTTTAATTTCCAGTTTGCACAATCGTCCATTGCTCAGCTAGAGAAGACCCGATCCTCTCAAAAACTGCAGATAAGCTCCCTGCAAACTCAAGTGCAGACAATGGAATTAACGATTCAGACACTTGGACGTTTTGTCGCTCAAATTGCTGAACGTCAAGCGGATTTTGAGTTCCCAAGTGACGTGCGTCGTATAATTCAACAACTGGATGACATAGAAAAACAACGTCGGAAGCCGCTTTTCTCTGAGCGAAAAATCGGTAAATCTGTTTCAGTGAACAGTCATTTGGGGTTTCCACTGAAAGTACTGGAAGAGTTAAGCGAAAGAGACGAACATGGTTCGCCACAAAAACAAAAGAAGGGGAAGACACCTTTTTTTGAACACACCTACGAACAGATACGGCAGCAGCGAACACATGGTTTTTCGCTTTCCTTTTCTAATACTAACAATTCGCATTCAGCCTTGACAAACACATCAACAGCAACAACAATCACTAGTGCTACCGATGCTACAGAAAAATCAACAACTGCATCAGAACAGCCATTACGAAGGCCAAACCGTTTGCTCAATGACGTCTCCATTTACTCCGCTACCAACATCTCCGAAGACCAAAGACAATCCCAAATTGAGGAACTCAAACTTTCCGATCATGTCGAAAAAGTCGTTTCCAATATTAAAAGTCCAAATGAGGTTGACAGTGGAGTTGGGACACCGTTAAGCCCCCCTAGCACGAGCAGCATACTTAGCTGTACCAGCAATAATAGCATTGGTAGCAGCAATGGCTTCAATGTTTTAGGAAGTAACAATAGCAATCTCTTCAGTCGTGTAGGTTACAAAAACACATCCTCGTCATTATCGCCATTGTCAAAAACTAAATCTACCCTTACGCAATCGGCATCTTCGAAACCCATTGCCATTACAGAACCTCAAATAAAAATTACATGTGTCGACGCTGTATCAAAGGAGGAAATGCATCCATTGA
Organism: Physocephala rufipes; assembly: GCA_963966595.1. NCBI lineage: Eukaryota > Metazoa > Arthropoda > Insecta > Diptera > Conopidae > Physocephala > Physocephala rufipes. Next base: position 765,554 of record OZ016501.1, on the reverse strand, counting down.
GTGTGGTTGGAGGTGACGTAAATGTTCGGTTCAATGGTACCACGCAGCTCAAATCAATTCGACCTATACACCACGTACGTCCGCAAACTCAACCTGACAAGCGCATCGCAGAAAATAACACAGACGATGATGCACGGATCGACATCATTGACAATGATGATAATGTTTCTAAATCAGTAGCCGCTAGTCGAAGCTAACCATTTTGATTTCTGACTAAATTTCTGCAAAGTCTTTATTAGAGTCAACCACATGAGTGATGTGGCGCATCCATTCCGCAGTAAATGCATCCGCTGATTGGTTCGGAACTCCAGAATTGTCACATTTTGATGAGATGCATTCTGATCGATTTTTGGAGAGTAATGTAAGAAAAGGGCACAATAGTGGATGTCAGACTCGCTTAATATCACAATTTATTATACTATAATGTATTGCTTTAAAATTAAGTATTCAGATAGCTAGCAGTCGCTTGCATGTTGTTATGCTGGAGCACAAAATAATGTCATACCAATGCAAAACACAATGAACTTTGCTACAAAGTTATATAGGATACGCATCACGTTGCTAACAAAATTACATGAGCTCACACGGGAGACAATAGAATAACAAAAACTTCAAATATTTTCAATACCCAGCGTCATCTGATCACACGAAACCTTGAAAATCTTTTAGGATATCATTTAGAATCTTTGGAATGCTTCCAGAATTTAGAAAATAATATAGAACAGAATTATCGCAGACTGACGGCAATGGAGTGGCAGTAGCAACAAAGTCAACAAGATAGCATTGTCCATCCCCACCAGTGGGGATTGACAATTGTTGTTGCATTAAGAGTTGAAGAAGCATATGTTTCTATTCATTTTTTTCTTTAATTCATTAAACTTCGTTTGTCTAACTTGCGACTTTGTCATGCTTTGTCATGCAGCTTTGACCATATACGGTTTCGAAAACAATGGCAACAGTTTTAGGAATAATCTTATTCGTTTTCTAAACACCGTTAGTGAAATGGAATATCTCGACGCGACGACAGCTCTCTCCACCATAAGAATGTATACAAATTCTTACTTGCTTTTAAGCGAAATTGTGCTTCTGCAGTTGTGCGATGGTTCACCCGCGTAGCGCACAAAGAGAATATGTACATGCATATTTAACGACAGGCCGCCATTCGTTGGTGTTTTGCGATTTTTTAATTAATTAATTAATTGATTGATTAATAACTCTTTAGTTTTTATTAATATTTGTTCAGACAAAAGTAATATGTTTTAGGGAAAGGATACTCCTTATCTCATCCACCACATCCGGAGACAATCTTACAACAAACTGTTATATGCAGTTAAATATTTTTTTAGAATTTATATGACTTCTATATCTTTTTTTTTTGAAAATTGGGAAGGTTGTTTAGCAACGTTGATACAATAAATTTAAAATAAATTACTGTTTTATTTAATCTGGATTTTCACCAATCGAGTACTTAATTTTTAATGAAGTTTGCTCCCTTTCATAGGAAAATTATTTTTTAATATTAAATTTGTTTACTTCAGGTTTGTTTATATTTAAAAGGTATTTAGTTTTATTTGTTGTTGAAAACTCTATTTTAAGCTTTTTATTAAGATGAATTGCCAAACCATATAAACGGATTGCATCGTTATGATGTATTTATATGTCTGCATGAACATCTTGTACACTTTTACAAATTATACATTACGTCTATAAGCACGTTTATGAAATATATATACATGAAGAATATTTATAAAAGAATCCTTATTAGTCTCAGAGTTAAAATTATGTATATCGATTATTTATTATGCATCATATAAAAGAAATCGCTTTAAAAAATAAAGTTATTGCAATCTGAAATTAAACCCAGAGCAAAAGACAGAACTAACGCTATTAAATTCAGTCCATAGATAATTATTTCCATATTAAGAATTATACATGTTTAGTCGATTTAGCAAATGCAGATAATAAAATTGTATTACTACACATAAAAATATTTAACAAAAATAAAATACAAAAAAGAAATCGCCAATTGGTTTTAATTTAATTGTTTTTAGTGTTAGTTTCTGGAAGAGGAAACTACTAGAAGTCCGATAACAAATTTGAAATTCCTCAAACCGAAAATCGATATCCGAAACAAGTATCTCTTAATCTCGATAAACTTGGAATCTATTCGATGGATTGTGCCTCTCCCCTCATCTCTATAAAATGTGTGTTTCCTTCCATTTCATTGCGTTCACTTCGATTTACTTTTATTTTAATTTATGGACCGTTAACTATTTTCAAAATGGATTGATGTGAATTTTTAGTTGTTGTATTTTATAGTTGTTCTCCAAAAATTTCGTTGCCCGACATCATTTTACTGCACAAGTATTGCATAAGAAATAATTAATAAAATTAAACGGCAAATGCTGTTTTGGCTGCATATCCTTTTAATGTTAATTAGAAATTATATCACAACTTCATTGAATACATTACATAAGTTTGTTTGTGTATTTGCTTGTAATTACATTCATTTACATTCTTCACGACTATCTAATTTTTATTTCTTATTTACATTTCGAGAGCTGGAAAAGTGTTATAGTAATCACAGTTTTTAAATTTTGTCGAAATTTTATTTTTAATTTCTTTTGAAGTAATTACTTTTCATAAATGAAATTAAATATTTTTACAGAATTTTAAATACTACCGGATGAATTAAAATTCTGCGAAAATATTTATATCATAATATTTTCACTTTTTCTAAAAAATATTAACATTTAAAAAAATGTGTGACAGATATTTCAAAAATAAAAAGGTTTCATTTCGAAAATTCTGTAACAGAGGCTTCTAATTAAACGACATATTTTAAGGCATTACATTTCGATTAATTTGAGTATTTGTTTATTGTCAAAAATGTATTTATTTCCGTAAACTAAAACAATTAACCCATTCTAACTTTCACTCAAAGAAGTGCTAAAAAGCTCCTTGTCAGCCCTGAGAAATCGATTCCGATTATATTTCCAAGATATATCAACACAATGGGATGTCAGAAATTTGCCTTTCTTTTTCATGGCAGTCTATTTTTAAAGTGACGAAAAAAGGGACTAACAATTGTTTGCTTCACTTGAAGACTAAACAATCCAAAATTTCCTTAGAGCATTTATTATTGACAGAAAACAATTCCGGACCACAATGCAATAATTAGCAGTATTAGCAGCAGTAATAGTAAGTAGTAGTGGTAGTAAGTAGTAGTAGTAGTAAAGTAGTAGCATAAATGGCAGTAGTAAGTAGAATTAGTAGTGGTTATGTAGTAGTGACAGCAATAGTAATAGTAAGTAGTAGTAGAAATAGTAGTAGTAGTAATAGTAGTAGTGGTATCTTCTGTGCTAAGCTTTAGTACTTTGAAAATTCGTGCTTGCCCGCTTGTTTGCTTTGAAATTCAAAGAGAGGAAACTTTTAAAGAAAGCCTTTCCAGAGGCAGTTTCTTCAGTAAGCAGTTGCTTTAGAGCGCATAATCGGAAGCAATACCGAAATGCTTTCACTCCCTCAACCGAAGAAATCAATCAACAACAGACTCTTAGGATTGTCCTATAAACTGCTCTTAGGAAGAAACTCTTGGCGGGTATCTTCCAAAATGTTTCTAAGATAAAGGTGGCACCACACATAGAGGTGTCCACGTGTGGTGGTCACTCCTTAAATTCACTTTTGTCGTTGAACTCCGGTTTGACATTAGTTGTCGAAGAAGTTGTAGCAAAAGATCCCAAATTTCCGAGAAAAGGATTATTTTGGGTTGAGCCGCTATTGCTGGCCGCTGCTGCTGCCGCCGCTGCTCCCAAAACATTAGCTATGCTGTTTGGATACAGGTTTTGATAGAATTGAGGATTTTGTAGTTGAAAGAGAGCCATGAGATGCGTCAATTGAAAGTTTGGTGCCATTGTATCCGTTGCTGATTGCAAATTTGATTGAGCAGCTGCTGCGGCTGCGACGGCAGCAGCAGCAGCGGCAGGGTTGAAGTTTGGTACAAATGGGGGAAATATATTTGCCATTGAACTGCTTGGGCTGGCGGAACTAAAGGTTGAAGTGGTGGGAAGAGTTAGTTGATCGTCATCCATTTCGATTTTTATTCTTTTGGACGTATCGGTCTCAGCAGGCATTTGCTGAAAAAGCCAATTAAAAGGACAAACGAAAATATTCTCAAAATTAGTTTATGAAAATCCAACAAAAACTATATAACTCACGATCTTCTTCGGTGGACGCCCTCGTTTTCGCGAAAGAAAGTGATCAGCCGGCAACGAAGATAATGGTGTTGAAACATTACTCGTGCTCGCGGATTTAGACGAATCATCTTCGATGGAGTCCTTCTGTTTCTTGAAGCTCTGATACGCTCTTTCGCCATCCAAACGATCATGCTTTCTTTTGTGGCTGATCATTTGACTGCTGGAATGCATAATGAAATCGCATTTATCGCGCACGCAGTGAATATGATTGGACACGCCTGAAAATTTGCAATCGTCGAAAGGGCAGATCTCTGTTTTTAGAATTTTCTTGAAACCATCCTGCGTCAGTTGAAAGTCTTTGAGGTGATAACTTTTGTGTTTATCTGAAGGGTGAAAACGGAAACTTATTAAATTATTGAACAAAATTACACTCAGTCCACGTCACATCACACCTACCCATGTCTGCCTTATTCTTAAATGTGTGCTGACACCCTTCGCGACAGCAGTGATAATGTGATGTCTTTTTGCCGTAAAAGGGACAGTCCTTAATCTTGCAATTTTCATGTGCTCGAAATCGTCGGAAACCTTCCTGCACGATCTCGGAATTCTTGCGATGAAAATTCGCGTGCATTTGAACATCGCTTGTGCTGACGTATACCTTCGAACAATCCTCGTAGACGCAGTGATAATGAGTTTGTTTCCAATTATAGGCGCAGCCCTCACCGTACGCTGGCACGCAGTCGTCCGACGCTGAGAATCTCGCGAAACCCAAGAGGAGGCTCTCCTTGCGTTTTTTATGCCATTTCATGTGACGTATGATGTCGTCTTTCTTGCTAAGAATCTTACCCTGACATGGCCCGTCGAAGCAATGGAAGTGCTCGCGTAAATTCTCTTGCCGGCAGAGTACATTTTTGCATTCCAGATACGAGGAGAACTTCTTCAGATATTTAAGATTTTCTTCGCTTTTCAGTAATGCATCCGTACTGCTGCCAGAGAGGGTGGCCGCACTCTGGGTATTGCCTGTCTGGATTTGTGTATTGTCCAGACCAGACGCTGACGTCGATGCGGTTGGCTGTCCACTAGGAGGAGGTGTTAAAATAACGTTAGTTAAATTTTGGGGTGGGGTCGCAACATCCGAATCATCATTTTCGAATGTTGTCGATGATTGACTGGAGCTAATGAGCGGAGCAGTAGTATCCTTCTGACGCAGAGACAGCGATTGCTGGTTGACGAAATCATTGAAAGACGAGTCCGCAGGCTGCTTTATAGGCGTGTAAGGCTGTAAGGAAGGGAAAGTGAGAAAAGGAAGATAAAGAAAAAATTCGAAAAGATAACGGAAAATTCACCAGCAGAATTATCTGTTGGGTATATCTGTGCGCGAGTATAAAAACTATGTGTTCGCTTAAAGGGAAATAATATTTTTTAGTTTTTATTTTGAAATTATTTAAACGATGGATTCCTTCATTAATGCTTTTTTCAAACGATTGAAAAACACTAAACTATCGATCACGAACGGAATTCAACCGATTTCTCTACCAGAACTGACCATATTCGATGATCCTAAGGAATCTGTGCCTTCCAAAGCCTGCACGTGAGAACGCAACAACTCGTTGTTCGCCGCCTCAACGCTTGCGCCGCTGACACTGGTAGAGGTTTCAACTGACTTGCTTGTTGTGGTCGTTCCTGTACCTCTGCCGGTGTCAGTTCCGCTGGTGAGGCTACTTTGCAAACTTGACAAAGGCTGTTCGTCCTCATCATCGTAGTCAACATCTTCCTCTACAACAGCCTTCTTTTCAATGCCGCCGGCGTCATCGTCACCAACGTCGTTATCATCACCACCAATCCGACGCTGTTTATGCTCTTGATGTTCCGGCCGCTTTTGCCTGCCATCCTCAATCTCAACATCGGCCACTTCTGAGACGTCCTGCTCCATAACGAGCGGCGACGGACTATGCTCGGTTGGCGTAGATGTCACTGTGGATGATTGTAAAAAATTATTAGCAAAAGAATTGCTTTTCTTTGGATGTGTATTATGATGTTGGTTGTTTTTGTTGTTAGTAGTATAGACATTGGCAAAGTTAAGAGACTGCAAACTGTCGCCACCAGAATTATTATCAATATTGAGCGCCGATTGTGTTGCTTCAAATGGCAGCAATGGCATTGCCCTCTCGGATGTTACCGACGACGTCATTGCCATAGGAATTGTAGGCATTGTAGGAGCCAACAACAAATTCGTGAAGACTGCGCCGGTGGAGAGGGCTGTTGCCGAAGTTGCCAATCGCGGCAAAGTCGGCGCGATATTTTTGAATAATAATTGGTGGAGAGAGAAAGAGTCTGCCAAAGAGGGTGTAGGTGTGGTTGAGGTGGAGGGTAATTCCGGAACGGGATGGTAACTTTTGGGGTGGATTGAACTAGCATTACTATTGGGACTACAACTACGGCTACAACTACTGATGGTGGTGGTGGGTAGCGATTTTTTTAATTTATGCATCCTTTTTCGTGTGGGAGTTATTGTAGGTGTGGCTAAGATCTCATCCTTAGCACTGCCGCTGGTGCCGCTGGTATTGGCACTGTCGCTTTGTTGTTGGCTTCGAGCCCTTAGTTGATGCTGGTGTTGTTGCTGCTGCAGTAGTTGTTGGTGCTGCTGTTGCATTAGGCTCAACATATAAAGCTGCATTAGAAGCTCCATTTGAGACGACATTTTCGTTCAATATTGAATTTTCTATTTTGAAAATATCCTTTTTCTAATTTCAAATTAATTTTTAATTCGAATTTCTTTTTTTCATTAATGTCACATCTTGTTTTCTATGACTTTTATCTCGCTTTTCACCAACCACAGACACTATAAAATTAATAAAAATTTCAAATTTTGATTTAAAAATTATTATAGGTCTTCTCTATATTTTCTCCGTATCCGCTTCTGCGTTCGCGCTTCCACAAATGCCAGCTCTAGGATTCAATCGAGGACTACGGCGAGATTTTTATATCAAAAATTCGAGAGACAGAGAAACGTCTTTAAAGCTTGGCCCTGCAGCTCAAACTGATTCAACTCTTCCGCTGTGACTGGCTAATATACGATAGTTTTATTACATGGTGCGGACTTCCATTATCCTTAAGGAATCTCAATAATGATCATTTTTAACCCTGTCCATAAAAAAATTGCATTTTTCGACACTCTTAAAAAGAATCTCTCTTTAAAAAATGATACAGAGCCTCTAAATTTTCCTTCGCTTTTCTTGACTTCCAGGATCGTGCGGATCCGCGCTCACTCGCGCCTTTGCCTCTTACGTCACTCGTCCAAAAAGGGGTTGCTGATTCTGGCCATTGGAAGGAAAAACCCTTACGAAGAGCTTGCCCTCACCTCTCACTATTTTCTTTTTTTAGAATTAATCATTTTTTAAAATTGTGAGGGGAAAGTGAAATATAATTATCATGGAAAAGAGAAAAGAGAAACAGAGAGGGAGAGAGAGAGAGAGTGGAGCGAAATGTGTGTGTGTATTTTTTATTTGTAAGAATTTTCACAACATTTTCTGCCAATAAAATCCTATGGAAAACGGAAAATCATTTGTAAAAGACTATTATTTTAGGACAAATAATTTCATCCTGCAACCAACGAGAGTAACGGAATCTCCCCTCTATAGCAATTCGCACGGTGGTGTTTTTTGCGAATATCGAAGAAGAACGAGCGCTAGATACAATAAAAAATCATTTCCTTGATAAAGAAAAGAAAGAAGAATTCAATTTGAATTCTAAAATAAGAAGAAAATTTTTAATTTTCAAACAAAATTTTTCAATTTTTAAATACTTTTTTAGCAAATCGCCGACGAAGGAGTAAATCGAAAAAAAATCGAAAAATACTAGTTTTAGAACATTCAAAAGTATCTTATTTTATATTTTTTTGGTATAGAAGTCCTATCACGGCGCCATTCATCAGGGTCGGACATATTAGGGAACCTTCCTGAAAATCAGGTTAAGAAACGTCGCGAATATGCAGTCCCTAAAGAGAGAAGCGATACTTTGGTCAATTCTCCAGAATGCAATATATTTTTTAATTTTTTATAAATTGTATAAAAATATAATGTTTCAATTGAATTTGTTAACGAGATTTTCAAATTAAAATCATTTCTAAAATAACTTCAACGACTTTTATTTAATTTTCAATAAAATTGATATTTTCCGTCTGTTACTTTCCTTCCAATTAAAATCAGCTTCTTACAAAATGGCGCGAATTATCGGCAGTTGCCATTTTTCGATAAACATCTGCAAATTTTCACAAAAGCGATCTTATGTCAAATAATTTTTGCAAACCGACGCCCAAATTTTCAGAAAAGAAAAAATTTCCCTTACAAAAAACATCGTTTCGTTTTGCCCCGGATGCGAAATTCGAATTGAAAATCAAAATTAAAAGGCGGCTTATTTGGGTTTAAAAAACGCAGTGTATGTGTGTGTGTGTTTCCCGTTAATCAGTGAAGTTTATTAGAAATTTGCATAATTTTGAATGATTATCCTCAAGACGCAGGCACACATAATTGAACAACAACAACAACAACGCGCACCCAACGCCCCTCCAACAACGCATCTCCCTGTAATCTTACATTAATTACAACAACGGAAGCAACAACAACAAATAAGTACGGTTCACCTATCGATCGCATCTGAATAAATTATTACAAAAAATTTTTGCGAACATTTTGAACCTGAAGCGATGGCAAAAACGGTGCGGCAACATCGTCGTACAAACACAATAAATTCTTTCACTACGGGTGCCTATGGGTGCCAGAAGAAATGGGTCCTAAACAACACCAACAGCAACAACAAAAGCGACACGATTCACGCAACATCAAGCAGTACCAGCAAAGGCAATAAATATAAAAATCATCGTCAACTGGCTGAAGCCAGTGTTATGCAAATGACCTGCTTCGTTGCTTCAGTGGCGGCGGCACATGCGCTAGAGGATCGAATCGAGGCGCAACTCAATATCGAAATTATGTAAATCACCGAGATCGAGGCCGTCGTTGATATTGCTTGGTTTCGGTTTGTCACTTGGTCGTAGAATCGAAATCAATCGATTGCATTAATAAATTCAATTACAAACGAGCGCATGAATGAAAAAAACGAAAAAAAGGAAACTGAAAAATTTAACCCTTCATTGACTCAGAAGGCCAAAATGGGATCGATTTGAGATTAATTGATCAAATTATATCTGCGAAGGCATTCGAATATGCGGGGCTAAGACAAAAAGTGTCGACGCGTTTCCACAAAGGATTTTCGAGGTAAAATTTTAATAAAGAAAAATTTCTATAACAAATGTTTTTTAAAATAATCGGACAAATAAATATGCTAATGATGATGATAATAGGAATTACGAAAATCCTAACGGATGTTTAAAATTGAGACTATACTATAAAAATATATAAAATGTTCGATACTAAATTGCGTCGAATGTATCCTTCATCCGAATGTAGTCCTTCTTCATTTAATTCTAATCGTTATTTTACAATAGCGTTTTCGAGGATTCAGAGTTTTCTTTGCCGGATATTTCATCGAGAGAAACCAATGCACCATCGTTTTAAATTTCCGATTATTTTTTATTCTATTCATGAGAATTCTTTTTATAAAGAAATTACTACTTCCGGTGTTGCCACACGTTGTCAAAGCGAGTCTTGCAAAATTTTGCCATCATATTTCTTAATTAATTCTGATACTGGCTTAAAAAGCGTTTTCTGAATTCAAATTTGCTTTCTGTTTGACTTTCAGACTTTTATTTAATTGTGAAAATATAATATTCAAATCTTTTTTTGTTACATTGATTCATTTGAAATGGTCACTTAAAAACGCATGGTCATTCAATCGTGAAGGGAAGGGGTTGCGCAAAAAACTCACCTTTTTTGATGGTCAAGCTGGTCAAGAAGGATTGATTCGAATGGTCAGGGATAGAACCGGGTTGGCCATTGGCACTTAAGGGGTATTTCTGACACGTGCCAGACTGGATCTTGGTGTTCTAGAATCAATCTTCTTAAAGTCTTTTGAGTAAAAGACTATTCGCTTCGACTACTCGCAGCCTTTCAAAAAGAGCTTAAAACTAATTTGAAAATTGTCGCACAAACAAAGAATTGGTTCCAACAAATACTTTAGTAAAATAACATTTTTAAAAAAATCTATTGATTGTTCTTTGACGATATTTAAAATATTTAGAAACCCCCAAATTCTTATTTTGTACTTTTAAAAACGTACGATTTTGAAACCTTCCTTTAAAAAAATAAATTTTCCTAATGCTGATTCTTTCACGTCATTTGGCTTTGCCTTAGTTTTTTGACGCTTCGCTTGAAAATTTGAAAACATGGAAAAATTAAAGCTTTTCATGGTTCAGACGAGCGTTCTCATTCGTTAACATTTGACCCTTAATAACCCTAAAACTAGATAGACCCTTACGGCTAGGTCATAGCCATGCTTTAAGAGAATCGCCACCGATTCTTTACAGTCGCCATTTTAATAAAATATCCGGTCGCAGCTTAAGTGATGCTGCCTAACCCCTTCGGGACCATTTCGAGCCAAACTTGCTTTTACGCATACATACACATGCATATGTGTTTATTCGTCCATTCATCGTTGCTCGAAACTGACCCAAACTTTTACGCGGGGATGTCTCGGCTTTGATAACTTCAGTTTTACTTTCTTTTGATTTCGGTAATGAAATGATAAGCAAACTTTGTTGTTATTATTGTTGTTGTTGTTATAGTTCTTGTTATATGCTGAAAAAAGGGTTCATCTAGAAAAGAATATGGAATCATAGAGACCAAACAAACGGCTGCGTCCTGCAATTCAAAATCATTTGAATAAATTTTTCGAAAAACTAACAAAAAAATTATGTCCAAACCGGTTGGTTTGGTGATGCTTGCCCAGCATTATCTTATGCAGCCCATTGTCTTGTCATTGCCATATCCTTGCTATTCTTGTTATTGTTCTTGTTTGTGTTTTTGTTGTTGGTGGGTTTTTCTGTTTTGTATCTGGGTCCAGTTGCGCAAGAATCGTCACGATCATTATTACTAACAGCATCCCTTTTTCTGAAGGTTTTATCCTTGAAAGAAAGAGTTATTTTCCCGAGTTTTTAATTGAATAACAGATTTCATGGGAAACGGTTAAAATGATAAAGAAAACAGCATAATGCATGACTTTGGTGTCCTCGAGCAATTTTTCTATCGTAACGACTTTTTAAACCAAAGAAAATCTGTTAAGTATAAAAAAGGACCTTTCTGGACCGAACAGCTGCAGTTTATAAAGAATAAGATTGTCAAAAAAATTTCATTCTAAAAATGTCCTAGACATTTATTTTTATTCGTTTAATTTTGGACGATCCAGATGAAGCAATTCTTTTTTCGCTCTGGCACGCGCCCATTGACCACGCGCGCAGACCAACCATTATTCATCACTGAAATGACCAGCGGTCAGCTTGTTTCTATCCCTTCACAGGCAGAACAAACCTGTTTGTTTGAATAATTTGGCTTGACCGCAGTCCACCAAACAGTGTGTCTCGTGCTCAGGTAGTCAGCAGTCAAATTACCGAGATGTCCTTTCTACTCTTCAGGAAAACAAGGATAGTAAAGTTGATTTAATTATCTTTGTTAAGACGTTTGCAAAGATAGGCTCATTACCATCTTGACTGATCGGTCACTAATTGTCCGTTTGAATAATAGATTAATTCTAATCCGGGAAAATAAAATCAAAATTAATTTTGTGTCAACGAAATGATATATATATATATATATATATATATATATATATATATATATATATATATATATATATATATATATATATATATATATATATATATATATATATATATATATATATATATATATATATATATATATATATATATATATATATATATATATATATATATATATATATATATATATATATATATATATATATATATATATATATATATATATATATATATATATATATATATATATATATATATATATATATATATATATATATATATATATATATATATATATATATATATATATATATATATATATATATATATATATATATATATATATATATATATATATATATATATATATATATATATATATATATATATATATATATATATATATATATATATATATATATATATATATATATATATATATATATATATATATATATATATATATATATATATATATATATATATATATATATATATATATATATATATATATATATATATATATATATATATATATATATATATATATATATATATATATATATATATATATATATATATATATATATATATATATATATATATATATATATATATATATATATATATATATATATATATATATATATATATATATATATATATATATATATATATATATATATATATATATATATATATATATATATATATATATATATATATATATATATATATATATATATATATATATATATATATATATATATATATATATATATATATATATATATATATATATATATATATATATATATATATATATATATATATATATATATATATATATATATATATGTTTTTTAAACGTTATGGAAATTAAAGAAGAGCAAATCTATCCGGAATAATGTTCTCATGTAAAATAATATTTTTCAGATAATTTGAATTTTTGATTAAAGTTTGCCAGATTATGATTGACACTCAATCAAAATAATTCAAAATTATAACCGAATAGTCAAAGCGTTGGATAAGTGTCGTTGCGGACTGGCTGAGGGTACGTGGAAGAAAACTTCCCGAAATTGAAAAACAATTCGTATGCAAATATCGAGCGACAAAGGTAACGACCAACGAAGAGTGTGTTCGTTAGCCCTTTGGATAAGTTGTAAGGATTGACAAGGGCTGATCCAGCCATTGTTATTATTCTTTTGAAGTTGTAAAAGCTGGCCATTATATTGATATTTGTAATATTAAATCGAAATCAATGTGATATTGCGTGGATGCATAGAACGGATTTTAAAGACGACTCCAGTGTTAACCTCTTAATGCATTATATCTTCTGAAGCTATGACATGATTTAGCTCAGACCCACTTTTGTCATTCACTTTGTTGCAGGGTTAAATTATTCAATCGTTTCAACTCGCGACAGTTCCGTTTCAATGGTTTGCGAACGAACAATTCGTTTCGAATTAACGACGTGCCAAAGGTAAGGATCGAACTAATATCTGACGAGTATTGCGAGTGCGCAAAGAGATGCGCTCCGTATAATTTGCATAAATTCAATATTTGTTCTCTTTTGATTCTATCCACGAACAATTTCTGTTCGTCAATAATCGATCGATTTACATAGTCGTAACATCGATTACCATTTGATATTTTGTTGTTATTCCTGTTGTTGTTATTATTATGAAGGATACAACATCGCATTATGAATACGTGCGAATTAATTTAAGAATTAAAAGAATGGAGATATTTTTGAAAATTGAGTTAAGTTTTTAATATAAAATATATAAAGGAATAATTTATTGTGAAAATAACGTGTAGTTTTTGTTTTTCTAAAAATTTATTTACTTTATCTTCTTTCATTAAACTATTTCTTCGAACGCGCTTTTATTAATATTTACTTGAAATAAGGATGCACTTAATTAAATATATCCTGCGAAAATAATAACAAAAACAACGAGAAACACATATCATGATTAATGAATTTCGAAAAGATTTTTTATTTTACGCTTGATGATCATTGCTAAATTTCCATCATTAACTGCAGCTTGCTTTCTCTTTCACATTTTCCTTTATTTCCTCTCTATCCTCCTTCTTCCCCATCATACATTCTTCCATCCATCCCTTCCTTTTTTGCTTACGATTAATGATTTTTTCCTCATTTTCTCACGACTTTTATGGAATCCTAAAAAATATCTTGCTTTTTCAGTAAAAATTTAGAAAAATCGAATGGCAATATTGAAATTAATGAACATCCTTGCGTCTGGAAATAAATGTGTTATGAAAAGCTGGTAATGCCGACACTTTATTTTAAGTTGGCAATGACATATATGATTTATCTAAGTTTTATCTTATATTTTGCAACCGGCGAGGAGCCATTTTAGTTTTGGTATCCAAGCCGGGAGGAACACAAAAAATGTATGTAAGTTCTTTAGTAATAATCAAATTATAATTGTTGTTCTTTATGTAGGGAATAAATTTCTGGTACATTCTGCACATAAACTCGTGGAGTTTTATAGTTTCATTTCATGGTGATGCTGAGGAAATAATAGGATTTATTCCGATCGTACCTCCTACCGAAACGAAAAATCACATTTGCTTTATTCCATTTTTTTTTTGTAACATCGCCATTTTGTTTATGTTAAATGTATATTTCGCGGGAAATCAAATATAATTGAATGGAGCAGAGTAGTTGCCGAAAAAGTTCCAGGGAAAATAAAGGTAAGCCACCAGTACGATTTGCGATAATGGATTCCCCGCCACCATGTGTGCCGCCAAGCACGACAGAAGTTCAATCGGCATTTGAAGAACCTGCTCCGGGAAAGATTGCTGTGCACGTGGCGACCGAAGACGAGTCGCCCATAAGGGAAGAGAGAGTCGCCACGCAAGAAATAGAAATGCGAGAAATAGAAAGGGAGTTCGACCGTAAATTGGCAGACGTGAAGAACGAGCTGAGCCGGCAGATGCACGCAATGCAAGCGATGCTTGTGGCCAACAACAAGCAGCTCCAGATCACTTTAAGCACGCTGCTGTCTAACACTCAACCACGGTCGAAGTCGTCGTCGCAGCAATCATTAGTACCGTCGCAATTAGAAGTAAGTTTGCCGCCGCGACATTCGTCGCAATTAGTAGAAAATTTACCGCCGCGACAGCCGTCGCAATTAGAAATGAATTCGCCGCCGCGACAGCCGTCGCAATTAGAAATGAATTCGCCGCCGCGACAGCCGTCGCAATTAGAAATGAATTCGCCGCCGCGACAGCCGTCGCAATTAGAAATAAATTTGCCGCCGCGACAGCCGTCGCAATTAGAAATGAATTTGCCGCCGCGACAGCCGTCGCAATTAAACATAAGTTTGCCGCCGCGACATTCGTCGCAATTAGTAGAAAATTTTCCGCCGCGACAGCCGTCGCAATTAGAAATAAATTTGCCGCCGCGACAGCCGTCGCAATTAGAAATGAATTTGCCGCCGCGACAGCCGTCGCAATTAAACATAAGTTTGCCGCCGCGACATTCGTCGCAATTAGTAGAAAATTTTCCGCCGCGACAGCCGTCGCAATTAGAAATAAATTTGCCGCCGCGACAGCCGTCGCAATTAGAAATAAATTTGCCGCCGCGACAGCCGTCGCAATTAGAAATAAATTTGCCGCCGCGACATTTGTCGCAATTGATTGAAAATTTGCCGCCGCAACAGCCGTTGCATACATATCAACTATTGTCGTCGCGACAGCCGTCGCAATTGATTGGCGAGTTACCGTCGCAACAGCCGTTGCAAGAGCATAGCCACACATCTTCACAAACTCAGCTGCCGTCCCAATCGACAGAACAGCAGCTACCGCAGTCGGCGCAGCAGTCAGCTCCGAGAGATAATGGTTTGCCGCCATCATTAGGAATGAATATCAACAGTACTCAGGGTCAACAGTGGTACAATAATTCGTCGTTTTACGCTAATGAGAATCATGTACGCTACATTCATGGAGGGCAGCGTAAAATATACCCATTGCCGCAGTTTTCAGGACGCCCAGAACAATGGCCGACCTTTTTTGAGGCCTTTGTGTCGACAACCGCCGAATTCGGATATTCACCACTGCACAATATTATGCGCTTACGTGAAGCGTTGAGTGGAGCTGCCCGCAGTCTGGTGGAATCGATGCTATCAAGTTCCGATAATGTTACATTTATAATGAATATGTTGAAAGAAGCTTTTGGAAGGCCGGAACAGCTGATCAAAAGTCAGATTGAAAAGGTTCGTGAGATATCGCCGCTGGTAGAAGGAAATTTGCCCGCGCTAATAGAATTCGCAAATCGGATCGCGAATTTGACCACGTTCTTGGTTAATGCTAAAGCCGAGCATCATTTGACTAATCCGACCTTGCTTAGCGCGCTGGTAGCGAAACTTCCTACGAGGGAGCAAATGCAGTGGGCCGACAAATGTATACGCTTAGGGCGTGCAGCCTCAGTAGTGGATTTTAACAACTGGATGACCGAATTGCGAAGGCTCGCATATGTAGTTTCTGACGCGTTGCCTATTGCTTCATCGACAGATTCCGCCAACGTTCGCCGAACGAAGTATGGAAGTGTAAGCGTCAACAGGGGTCAACGAATAGCGTGTGCAAGCATATCGATAACGAAATGTCCTGTATGTCGAGGTGAGTGCAAAACCGTTTCAAATTGTCAAGTTTTTTCACGATTATCTTCCGAGGAACGGTGGAACACCGTGAAGAATATTAGAGTTTGTTTTCCTGTTTAAAAAGAGGGCATCGAGTTGGAAGCTGCTATGAGCGAAAGCGTTGTGGAACGGACGCATGTCAGAAGTATCACCATCCACTTTTACATAGAAAGGTGCAGAAGGAAGTCGTCCAAGATGCCGCCAGTCGTCCGCAGTCCGCCGATCAAAAGGTCAACATCGAGACATCATCAAAATCGCCGCAGATGGAATCCCAGCGCCGCTGGAATTGCCACACAGATCTTCAGCAAGACGACCGAGTGCTGTTTCAAGTGTTGCCAGTGAAACTCATCGGAGATAAGAAGACTGTCATGACTTATGCCTTCATAGATGATGGAGCGAACGTTTCCATAATTGACAGTGAAATAGCTTGTCAGATCGGTGCACGGGGCAAGAAGGACGTGCTGCAACTGCAGTGGCTGAATGAGCAGCGCAGTTACGAAGAGTCCGAAAGAGTTTCCTTCAAAATTAGTGGATTAGAAGAAGGTGCTACAGTTTATGAGATGTCAGACGTTTTTACATCTGCCAAGCTTGCGTTGCCATCACAGAGCCTGAGATTGGGTGAGTTGCTATCCGAGTGCAACAACGATTATTTTGAAGAGCTGTCACTGATGGAATATGTGAATGCCGAACCTAAGATTGTTATCAGCCTGGCTCATTCCCATTTGACTGTTCCTGTTCAAACACCGAAGCTATTAAAAGAGAATGGTCCTGTCACCGTACGAACGAGACTGGGGTGGATAGTGTATGGCCCAGTTCACCGAGGCAAAGGACACGTCAGAGAACAGCGAGTGCTTCTCGCCAGTGGAACACACGCAATATTAGAAGATATGCGTAACATGATGAACGAGTATTTTAACGGCGAGTCATTTGGTGTAAAGATAGTCGACCAGCCGACCTTATCAAAAGACGATGAACGCGCGATGTCACTATTACGGTCGACCACAAGACGAGTTGGTGAACGTTATGAAGCTGGTCTACTTTGGAAGGTTGATGAGCTGTCATTTCCAGAAAGTTTCGAGATGGCATTGAACAGATTGGTGTCGGTGGAGAGGAAGATGGCCAGAAATAAAGATTTCGAAGAGGGCTACCGTAATAAGATGAATCATTATCTCAGAGAGGGCTATGCTAGGAAGCTGAGTGAAGAGGAAGTCGCGCAGTCAACAAATAAAACCCTTTTTTTGCCACATTTCGGAGTGCAAAATCCGAATAAATCTGACATACGCATAGTATTTGATGCTGCTGCGGAAGTCGGGAATATCTCGTTGAACAAAGCGCTGCTGTCGGGCCCAAACATAAATCAGCCATTTTTAGCGATTTTATTTAAATTTAGACAGGCCCCAATCGCGGTCCACGGAGATATTAAAGAGATGTTTTTGCAAATTGTAGTCAGAAAAGAAGACCAAGAAAGCCAACGTTTTTTATGGAGAGACGGCGACGATTCAAAGCCTATTGGAACCTATGTGATGCAGAGGATGATATTTGGGGCTACATGCTCTCCTTGCGTCGCGCAGTATGTGAAGAATTGCAATGCTGAAAGATTCAAAATGTCACATCCGAGAGCAGTAGAAGGCATAATAGAACGTCACTATGTGGATGATTATGTGGACAGCTTTCAAACTGAAGAAGAGGCTATCACTGTGGTAAAAGATGTCATACAGATTCATGCCGAGGGTGGTTTCGAAATCCGCAATTTTTCATCTAATTCCCGAAAGTTGGTGGAGGCAATCACAGGTGCGGTGAATCCGGAATACGTGTCGGTAGATGCCAGTGGAGCAATGGAACGCATACTAGGTATGCAATGGATGCCCCAAGAAGACGTGTTTGTGTTCTTGCTGAAATTTCATAGAGTAGCTGAAGACGTCTTAAAACTGAGGAGGAAGCCGACCAAAAGAGAAATGTTGGGTCTACATATGTCAATTTTTGATCCGTTTGGTTTATTGGTGAATTATATGATCACCGCTAAGATATTGATGCAGGCCGTGTGGAAGAGTGGTATAGCTTGGGATGACGCCATAACTGATTGCCTATATGAGCGTTGGAAACCGTGGCTGAAAGGGCTGCACGAGTTAAAAGAATTGAAAATACCTCGATGTTACTTTGCTGAGTTCGAAGATGCAGAGCTAGAGTTGCACGTGTTTGTCGATGCCAGCGAGGAGGCTATGGCTACCGTGGCATATTGGAGGACCACACTAGATCATCGAATCCGTATCGCATTTGTGTGCGCCAAAAGCAACTGCGCGCCGTTACGGTTTCATTCTACGCCGAAGTTGGAGCTACAAGCTGCAGTGATGGGCTTGCGTTTAAGCCAGATGATAATGCAGTGTCATACGAGAAGTGTCAAGAGAAGATTCTTTTGGACGGATTCTTATACGGTAATTCGTTGGATCCGCTCAGATCATCGGAACTATAAGCCATATGTGGCGAACCGAGTGGCAGAAATACTAGAACACAGCGATGTTTTAGAATGGAGATGGTGTCCAGGCGCACAGAATCCAGCAGATGAGGCGACGAGAGCAAAAGGTCGAGTACGGTGTCATTTTAGAAGCCGCTGGATTCAGGGTCCTGATTTTTTAAGGAGTAAGGAGGCTGAGTGGCCCGGCGAGGTTATGACAGACCAGAGAATAGATGAGAGCGCCACGGAGTTGCGGCCTAAATATCGTCTGATGTTTACTCGACAGGTATGTCTTGTTTCACCTAACGTTAATAATTTCTCGAGCTACAGCCGCCTAAAGCGAACCATGGCCTGGGTGTTACGTTATGTTTGCAATCTGAAGGCAAAGGTAGAGCGGCAGGTCTTGACAAGTGGGGAGATATCTGCCGTCGAAGAAAGAAAGGCTGAGGAGTATTTGTGCCGCTGCGTACAGTCAGAGGTTTATAACATTGAGATAGCAGACTTGCAGCACGGTAAATTCGTCAGTAAGAATAGCTCCCTGGTGAGCCTCAACCCTTTTTTGGCACCGGATGGTTTGCTGAGAGTAAGTGGTAGAATAGAGAGCGCCATATATTTGCCGAAGGAAACACGACAACCGATTATATTACCGCCTGGTCATCAGTTTTCAAGATTGCTTGTTGAATATTATCACCGAAAGTTCTGCCACAAAAACACCGCCACGGTCATGAGCGAAATTAGACTACGTTTTTGGATCCCGTCACTCAGACGACTCGTAAATGGTGTTCAGTCGAGCTGCTGTCTTTGTAAAGTGAGAAGAGCGACGCCGAGGCAGCCTCAGATGGGTGTTCTTCCGTCAGATCGAGTAACACCGTTTGTTCGACCGTTTTCGTATACAGGGGTAGATTTTTTTGGACCAGTCTTCGTTACGATTCGTCGACGAAAAGAGAAGCGTTGGGTGGCTTTGTTTACCTGCCTCACAGTCCGTGCAGTACATTTAGAAATCGCGACAGACCTCAGTAGCGATGCCTGTATCCTATGTATACGGAATTTCATAAATAGAAGAGGAGTGCCAGTGGTTATTCGCAGCGACAACGGGACTAATTTCGTCGGAATTCAGAAAGAGTTGAAAGATTGTAAAGACTTTATAGATCACAACAAAGTTACGGCCAATTTAGCACCATTAGGCGTCAAGTGGAAGTTCAACATTCCATCTGACCCGAGCGCGGGCGGTGCTTGGGAGAGACTCGTCCAGTCAGTTAAAAGAGCATTGTATTTCACGCTAAAGGAGCGTGCGCCAAGATTGGATACGTTTCATAGCCTACTCATCGAAATAGAAAACATAGTGAATTCCAGGCCGTTAACTCATCTTCCTGTTACGCCCGAGGAGCCGGAGCCTTTGACTCCTAATCATTTTCTACTTGGCTGTCCTAATTCCACACAGACGCCTCCCCCACCACAGCCACGATTAGATTTTATGAGGAAGCAATGGAAGATTTTACAGAACTTGAAGAATGGTATGTGGTGTAGATGGATCAAGGAGTATCTGCCTGACTTAACACGCCGAACAAAGTGGTGTCTACCCACACAATCTCTAAATGAAGGAAGTCTTGTAATGATCATTGATAGTACCCTGCCAAGATCCCAATGGAGACGCGGGCGCGTCGTAAAGCTCAACTATGGGCCAGATGCAGTGGCTCGATCCGCCGAGGTAGTTTCGAGTGTTGGAGTGTTGAAAAGACCGCTGTCAAAGTTAGCAGTTCTGGACGTGATTCATCCGTCGGTTTGAGCAAGTGGTGAAGCCAACCCAGCCAGGGTCGCTTCACGGGGGCGGGGATGTTATGAAAAGCTGGTAATGCCGACACTTTATTTTAAGTTGGCAATGACATATATGATTTATCTAAGTTTTATCTTATATTTTGCAACCGGCGAGGAGCCATTTTAGTTTTGGTATCCAAGCCGGGAGGAACACAAAAAATGTATGTAAGTTCTTTAGTAATAATCAAATTATAATTGTTGTTCTTTATGTAGGGAATAAATTTCTGGTACATTCTGCACATAAACTCGTGGAGTTTTATAGTTTCATTTCATGGTGATGCTGAGGAAATAATAGGATTTATTCCGATCGTACCTCCTACCGAAACGAAAAATCACAAAATGATACTTTAGTCTTTTATCAAAAAAATCTAAAGGTTTTCAAAACGAAAAGTTGACATCCTTACCCTTTCTTTATACGTGACATAGCTACTATACCTGCATCCATTCCGGATCCTTTTACGATCTAAGCAGTCTTTCTCAATACATGTCGCGGCTCGCCGGTTACGCAATCCCAAGAACGCAACATTTCCTGTCGTTGTTTGATCATAAGGATGATCACGGCGATGATGTTGCAGTTGGTCGATTAAGTAATGAAAGTAATAATATTGATTGTTCTAAAATATAATAATATATTACTTTCCTTTAGACCAATCAAAATCTTTACCTCAAACTATTAAAATTCTTATAGATATCCATAAACATTCGTAACACAATGTTGTCTCCTTTATATCCTGTTTTGCGTATATTTTTATGACCAATCATGACCTTTTTATTATTGCATATAATACGCCCTCATAATAATCGATTCTGGTCATAATCATTGTATTTCAATGAAGCGATGATTAAATTCCGCGTAGATTATTGCAGAAAACTCTTCCTTCGTTCCTTTCTTCCTTCTTTACAACTGTAGAGCCTTTCAAATATATCATCGTCATCGTCATTATTATAATAATCTTGAAACTCTTGAGGAATCGAAAACGTTCGTTATTTATTATTAAGTTCTAAAAACTGTTATAAATAATTTTGTTAACTTTTCCAGCTCGAATGTCAGTAATGAATTTTTTAATGATCATTACTGTATATTCTGAAACGGATGAGATCTGATTTGGTTTGAACTTCTTCAAGAAGTCTGCATAAATTAGCATTAAATATCAAGGAGAAGATAATTGATAATATTCAATAATATTCAATATTCGTAAAGGATCAAGGACGTCAACCCAAGTCAAAATCGGAGGAAAGGGAGCGAATAAGTCAAGAAAAAGTCAAAGGAATTCTTCTTTTGACTCTTATGAAACGATTGACTTTTTTATGCAAATGACAAAAATTAATTATTGCTTTGACGTCCTGGAGGCAGGTTCATCGATTAATGGACAGAGCAAGCTATCTGATGATTATTGTTTACTACTTAATCAAAGATTAATGTTTATACCGACTCAATTACGTCTGGCATTGTTTTTATTTTGCGTTTGGTTACGGTTTGACAAAATGTAATATTCTATATCGGATAATTAGTTTACATCACATTAATAAATATTTACATATTGTAGATTTACAATTCCTCAGAATTTTTCTCCGAAAGCAATTACAATAAATGAAATATAAATGAAAAAATACCATAAATGAAATTTGTATTTGTTTTTCAAGCATTACAAATTAAAGAGTTTTAGTGAATGAATTTAATCCGATATTAAATATTTATTCGAAATTTAATTATTTAATATCTACCCGATTTATTTTCGAATTTTACTCTTTTACTCTTTACTCGAAAATTCGAAAAATTCTCAAAAAAATCAGTTCGCCATTTACTCGAAATCCTGAAGCACGCCAAACGTTTTTTTTTTCATCCCTTGGCTAAAGAAGAAGATTTGCTATTAAAGAAAAGACATTTATCATTGCATTTTCTTGCGAAATGGTTTTCTTTTTTGTGGAATTCTGGGGTTTGTTCAAACAAATCGTTAAAAAAATCATTAAAAAATTCAGAATAATCAATCAAAACATCAATATTAGATCGATACATCGTATTGATAAAGGAATCCTTCCAATTTTTCTGAATTATCACAGAAAAAAGATCTGAACGGCTTCGAGAAACAATTCCGCGGAAAATCTTAAAACTCTTTCAATTCGTAAATCGTAATTCGTACGATTTTTTTGGAATAAAACTTTTCAAATATTACCAATTTCTTAGCATAAAATTATAGTATTCTTTTAAAAGTCAAATTATTAAGCATTCGATTTTTTCGAATGATTTATTTATTTTGATTGTTCTTTTATTTATCGATCCTTTATCGAAATTTAATATATTTTCATACAAAAAGTCTTTTTTAAACCATTTATTAAATAATCAGAATGATAGAGTTGCGAAAAGGAAAAAAATTGCTGCTAAATAAAAATGATCAAATTTCAAAAATTCAGGAAGGGTCAGAAATAAATCATTAATTGAGAAAATCACGAATGTAGTATTGAGCGAAAGGTTACGATAAGGAAAACGATACTTATTAAAAAATTCTTCCACGCGTCTCATTCAATTCTTGAGAAAAACTCGCAACAAATCAAGTATATTTAATAATTTTCTTCCAAAACTTCATTTATACCATCTTGCACTTTTCACACAAATGTGATGAAGCTGCGAAGCAGGATTAGAGAGAGAAACCTTCCATCGAAGCAAAGAATGAAAACGATTTTCAAAAGATTTTTATGTAATATTAGGTTGTTTTCAGAGGGGTGAGGTGGCAACGTTATGAGAAGTGTTGCCGAAAGGGTTACCTAAATATGAAATCAGAAAACTCATTCAAACTTCTTAATTTTGCATTTCTCGTCTTATTTGCAAAAAAAGTCCCACGGCTTCTTACGATATCCTTTTTCTTCATCTTCTTTGGTTCTCGGTCATTACGAGTGGTGGTTAATGCTTTTCCAACAGAGAGCGAAAGTGACTGAAAGCGTTACCGGAAAATTTTAATGGAACGGTAATGATTCCTGTGCAAAAATTTTATATGCGGAAAATTATTAAACTGAATCATTAATCCTTTTCCTTCAGAGTTTTGTGGCGATAATGATACATAATATTAGGTAAAGCCGAAATCGTGAGAATTTTTTTTTTGCTTTTGCACACATACACGCACAAATGCAGGCACATAAACACAAAATTTTAAAAGTTCATAAAAATTTACAAAAACCTATAATAATTTTAATAATTACTTCAAGCATAATTTTCATGAATACAAAAATCTGGAAATAAAACGTAATATTTGAATGAATTACTGGAATTGTCGGCAAAATAGATCAAGCTGGTATTGCAGTAGATTTGAAGAACGCTTTGACTAAATTTCGTATTTTCGTATTTATCGACCGTGCTAAATCCTGCGACAGATATTTTGAATATAAAAAATATCCAAAAATAAATTCATCGTTCTCAAAATAACTCAAAAAGGAACGTATTCCACAACATGTTTGCTGTGAATGTATTTGGTATCAGAATGAATAATTGACAGTTTGGGAAATCTGTAAAGCAGTTGGACAGCAATTAGTAGGTCACTAATATTTAAACGAATTTTGTGCAAGCTTTAACAGAATAATTAGTAAAATGAACACCAAAAGATATGACTGATGAAAGCATTTCAGAAACCTTTTGTTAAACATAAATTCAACTGAACATCGCAAGAGTTCGCTGAATTTCTTTATAAGTTTTTTTAAATAATTTTCTTTCTCGATTATTATACTCGCGACTTGCTGTTTATTATGAAATTAAATATTTCGCAACTGCGACGTAAACTCAACAGATTGATCGCGATGAACTTTATATTATGAAGTCAACTGTTCAATCGATTTATCTTTCGATCGTTATGAGTTTAATTGCGAGTTACGAAAATCAATGGGAAACTTTTTGGGGAACAGAAATTTAAGAAAAGATCTTACAAATTCCGGAACTACTGAAAAAAAATTCACCCTCGCTCGTTACAGAAAAGGTAATGTTTTGTGCCTTTCTTTTTTGTTTTGAGGTCGCTTCGGTCGTTAAAATAACAAGATCATGTTGGATGCCTGATCCTGAGCCTTGTAGTTATGTTTTCCCTGTTGCCGGTTAGCTGTTGGAGATTTGCTGAACGTAATCCTTTTCTGTAAAGGCACGCTACGTGCGTATTTTGTGAAAGGATTGTCTTCCGTATTTAGGACTTTTATTCCGCCCATGTAAGTGTGTTCGCGTGTGTGTGTGTGCGTAGGCGCAGCTGATGAATTCGGATGAGAAGAGATTCTAACGAACAAATTTATTGCGTTCTAAATTGAAATAATAATTGTCTAAACAGAAGTATTTCCTTCACTAAATACTTTACAGAAAACGACGTGCCGTTTTCGCAATTCAAAGTAAAAAAAATTCTGAACAAAAAGGAAATGTTTTTCGAAAGAATACGACGTTTGTATCCTTCGAATTTCCGAATGGAAAACGATTTTCATCTGGTCATTGGGCTTGTGGAATTTAAGGAAACATTAACTAATTTTAAACGAAAGATAGCTTTTTTAAGGAAGATAAAAACTGTTTTCAAACGATCGTCATTAGAGAAAGAGAAGAATATTCTCAAGAATCCTTACATTCCTTACGAATCCCCTTCAGCAATTTGATAAATATCTGGACGAATAAATGAACATTTTTGAGAATCGAAATGAAAAATGCTGCAGGATACGTTTTAAGTGAAGAACAATTAAAATCGTATTATTAGACGGATAGAGAGACTGATAAAGAGTCAGTCAGTCGATTGACGTAGTGGAGGGTCTTTTGCAACTCACCCATAAAAAGCGTTTCGCCACAGCTTAAGAATCCTCTTTTTCTCATATTTCCATCATCTCGTTTACCGTCCTCTAGGGGTCAGAGACCATTAGGTTAAACGCCATTGAAGGGGAATGAGAACGGTAGAGACTGCAATAATCAGTGAACGCTGAACGATCATTAATATATTTCGCTCATTGTAAGGTTCACTCAAGGATCGTTCGCTGATTGACTACCTGGGTTTTAAATCTTCCCAATTTCGAGGTCTTTTAAAATTTTTTTGAAAATAAATTTCACTTATTTTCTTATCATTAATAAATTTATCTTTTTGGCTCTTCTTTTGGGAGAAGAAGAAAGGCCAACAATTTATCGATCCTCATTGACGACAATAACGATTTTTTTCTTTATTGGTTTTTCTCACATTTGAATAAAGGTATCCTTTGTTCAAAGCAGTTACTTCCTCACTTTGTTATTTTTGCGCGGCGGCTTGCCGGCAGGCTGGCTACTGACTGTCTGAAAGATCTTCCTCGACTAAAAATATCTGAAAATGCATTCAAATTTCTCCGAGAATGATCTGTTTAGACGATTGTTTGGTCCTAATTCCAGACTAATGATGCAATAAATACCTAGATAATGCATCTATTATTCATGAAGGAAAACTTTACCGAATGAATACGAATGAATTAATTGTGTTGACAGTTGAGGTCAAGTTTCGGGGTCAAGCATTGATTCAAGTCACACAAAATGTCATCGAAACAGTCTGTAAGAAATTCATGAAAACAATTCAAATTTTATCCACAAGGATTCCCTTAAACGAAGAAATCCTTGAACTGAAGACCTTCCTTAAACGGAAACGATAAATTTCGGGACAAACAAAATAAAGAAGGAATTTGTAGTTATTCCATTTACGAATGAGAATGATGGTTAAAAGAAATCAATAACTGTTTCAACTTGGACGCAGTAGTAATTTTATCTCTCACTTATTTTTACATAATATTTCGTTATTCCGTCTCAGTTGTCTTCGATTTCTTTCTTACATTTCATAAAATGGCCAATTGAACGGGCGTGCCGGCCTAGTCTCCCAATTCATTTTCTTCAGTTAAACTCTCTAAAACATCTGCTTTTCGATCAATAAAATCAATTGTAAATGCGCACAAAATATAAATTCTTAAGGAAATCATAAAAAGGGGTAAACTTTTATAAAATAAGGAAAAATAATAATTCGCGTTGTATCAAGTTTCTCAGCGTGACAAACTCAAGACAGACGCCTCGGACTTCTCTGTCGATCTTTCACATTATATTCGTTTATTCGAAATATCAATGCAATATAAAAATGATCGATGATCGTAAAAAGAAAGACTTCCGCAATAATAATATTGAACACAATTTCTCATTTTATACTAAACGATAATGGAATTCTTGCTCTTGCAGTTCCTGTACCTTTCCATACCAACAGCAGAAATTTGAGATGATAATGATGGCGACGATGATGATAATGATGCTGAATGTGATGTTATTGAACTCAATGATGAAACTGTCTAGATGGCGAAACCCTTTAGCGCAAGAAACCGAAATTCAATCCTTCCATCAATCATTGTTGCTTCGAACATTCTACAATTTGTGTTGTTGCTTCTTCTTTTTCAGAACAGAGTGCTTGCAGTTTGTTTTGAGATTGTGCAAAAATTTCCCATGGATTCAGAAGGAATATTTGCACGATGTAGCACTTTCTGCACGAAGGATTAGTTCCGAAGAAATCGGACTTTATTTACGGAAGATCAAATAACTTCGATCGAGACGGAGTGACGACGATTTGTGCTGAATACAACTACCTACAAATACAAAAACAACAACAACAGTAATAGCATTAAAGGGTAGAGGGTAAAACAAACACCTCTATAACTTCAATTTAGAAGCCAGCGGAAAGGCTACATTCAGGCGTCCGTAGTTCAATCCGAAAGGATCAATGCAGTTCACCTCAATTCATGTCTTATGATGTCATTTTCCCATTTTTTTCGGGAATTATTTTATAAAAATAAACAACGAGTTTCGGCGCACACCCTGCCCCCTCAAGCAAGACAAAGGAATGATAGGATGTCTTGGGTATCAATCCTTAAGATCTAACTCATATCAGAAGACATTCATCGGGTTCACAGTAAATTACTTCTGGAGGTGAAAAGCAAACAAAGAGGTTGTGGAAAAGAGATCGCAACCCTTGCGATCGTGTCGCTTTTCCCTCAATTTTTGATGATCTTACGTTGAAAAATCTGCACCATTCAGGCTAAAAATAAACGAAGAATTATATAAGTATTTGACCTCAAAACAGTGCGGAAAAATAAGAAATACCTAAAAAAGAAAGCAAATAAAAACAGAACTAAAAATTTAAAAAATAGATAGATAGATCGAATCGGGGATTATACTGATTAATTCTGTCTTAGGCGTTGGAGGGGGGTTCGAAGGAATGAATGCCTTACTGAGGCAATGGTTGAAAATGCGTCGCATTCTGTGGAATTTTTTTCCATTCACCCGTAGAGACACTTTTGCCACAGGCAAATGTGCCAAGGAGACCCCAGTTGACATCTATTTCGTTACACGATAAATGGCTGAAACATTTATTCCCAAATAAAATAGAAATGAAAGAGAAACGAGATGGTTAAAAACCGTGTCGTTCGAATCAAACTAAAATCAGAGGAAAAAATTAAGCTTCACCTGTTCTCTCAGTGAATGAGAATAAGAATCTATTTTTTTAAGGAATTATTAATTTTGCTTATAATATTTTTTACGGTTTAGTATACCTTATATCGATTGTTGTAAATCTATATTCCATAAATTTGAATATATTGCTACCTTAATTCCTATACGTTTTTTGAAGACAATCCGTTTTGAAAACGTTTCCCTTTGATTCGTTTGGTGTGTCAATTAAAATATTAAATTCTGAATTATATATTTCATTGTTGCTTAATATCCGTTAAAAAACCAGACATCGTCCCAATTTTTGACACCAATCAAGTCTGCCTTCGAAACAATTTGATTTTTTTCATTTTCTCATTTTCATTTTTGTCATTTTCTCATTTTCTTTCTCTTGTTAATGATTACAAATTATTCAGAATCATCAATGTATGGTAACCGGTAATTAATCAATAGACCTCGAAAATTATTGAAAGTTATTCATATTAAATGCTGGTTCTTTTTTAAAAACTTGGTTCAGTGCATGTGCCAGTCAGTGCATGAGGTGGTGTGGGTGTGTTGTGGTATTTGTGATAAATCCATTTATCGTATCTGAATAAGTGTACAAAAACATTGAGGAAAGACAAATTGAATGGTTGATGGACTGGACGAAAGCAACGCGTTATCTTCTCGTTTAATATCGAATATTTTTTATGTTCATCGATTAATATTCGCGCGCATTAGCGAACATGTGTATGTGTGTATGTGTGTATGTATGTGTATGTGTATGTGTGGTAAACAGATGTACAACCTTTTTGCACTTTTCGTTTTCTAATTCTTTTCTTAGATTTATGACAAAATGAATAAATGAATGAATGAATGATGACAAAAATAAATACCTGAACTGCGCTAGTTATTTTTGGCAACGTTGTTGCCATTCATTGCTTTTGTTTTTGATTCTTTAATATATTTTGTTGTTGTTGGTTCACGTTTGAATATTTAAGGGTTGATTTAGTTTAAAGTGAGAGTTAGAAATAATGAAAAATCCGTTGGCCAAGACTAACTCTTCTGCCTTTGTGGACATGCAAGCAAAATAGTGTGCGTGTGCGTGCGGGCATATGTGTGCGTGTGTGTGTATATAGATACACACACGTACACACACATACACACACGCACACTGTGTGTGCAGATGTGTGCGAGCTTAAATTCCCACCGTACTGAACGAACGAATAGGCCATCACGAGAGTAAATTGATTGATGCTCTTAAACTGCGCCTGCTCGACACGTACGTACGTCCTGATTTCGAAAAGTTGGAGCAAGTTTTTCAATGTCCAACGTCCTTTCCAGCATTCAGTTTAGCAATACATTTTGCGACATCTGGCATTTCCTTGGACGATACTTCGTTTAAGGATTAAAAGCCGAATTAATTCAATCGATTGGATGGATTTGAATCAGAAAATTTTTTCAAATTTTTTGAATGCATTACAAGAACTACGCGGGAAAAATAATTTACAGTCCTTTTTTGTAAGCATATCAGACGAAATATAGTGCATCAAAGCACATCCCATACCACCCTTTCGTACCGAGGTGATTTTTTTCACCTAGGAACCAACCACTGCTGTCCGCTCCCTCCGTATTTTTTATGTTTAAGAACGCGTAAGTCTCCAGTAATATGAAAGGGAACGATTATGAATAATAATCTCGGCTTTCCCGAAATTTTTTTCAAACCACCAAACCAGCAGGAAAAAAATTCAGACATATTTTCGAATAAATAGTACTATATCAAGTATAATGAATATAAAGAATTTGACATATCAATACCATATTGACACACCTTACTTAAACTTATGTACACAGTGGTATTCAGATGTGCATAATGTTACCAACGGATAATGCGATAAGTAATGGTTATACAAATCAAAATAAAACTAATTATTTTGGGAAGAAGGACATCCACAATATATATATATATATATATATATATATATATATATATATATATATATATATATATATATATATATATATATATATATATATATATATATATATATATATATATATATATATATATATATATATATATATATATATATATATATATATATATATATATATATATATATATATATATATATATATATATATATATATATATATATATATATATATATATATATATATATATATATATATATATATATATATATATATATATATATATATATATATATATATATATATATATATATATATAT
>OZ016501.1:715781-734817 GCA_963966595.1 Physocephala rufipes | reverse complement strand
ATATATATATATATATATATATATATATATATATATATATATATATATATATATATATATATATATATATATATATATATATATATATATATATATATATATATATATATATATATATATATATATATATATATATATATATATATATATATATATATATAGATCTGCGGACTCTCTATAGTCATAGAGATCTGCGGACACAGGTGTCTGAGCTGGATACTTTCTTATACTTGCTTAGCCTCATCTGTGTTACTAACGGAAGAATTAAGTAGATATACATAGTACCGAGTGTAGGGTATAACAAATCAACCCCTCCATTCCTACTAGAATAATCCACAGTGGTCAGTTCATAAATTGGCACGCGTTGTAAAGAATTGGATTTACTTGAAATATCTGCCAAATATTTTTTCTTGATTCGTAATAAAATGTTCAGTTTTCGGAAATTTATGTTTGCTTCCTTAAATTTTTACGTCAGATGGTAATGATCAAATTTACAGAACACTAAAGTACGAAACCAGTTTCCTCCTCTTCACACCGATGAAATATCCAAAGGTTTATTATAACCATTCGGAAGGTTTTATATGATTTTCATGCGCCATATAAAAGCTTGCCAGTCAATATTCTCATCATCGTATAGTAGTTTCTCTCATGCGACGGTTGTGCGGCACGTAAAATTCAAATTATTCCCTCAGATGGAGGCAACTACCGGTTTTCGAAAACTTCAAACCGGACGGTCTGAACTGAATGCGATCAAATTATTGCAGCAAGGGTTGAAGATACGAAATGTGTTTAATTAAGGGTCAGCAGAGATTTCCTGCATGTTTCCCTAATAAAGAATGCAGCTTAAATCTAACATAAGCCTAACATAAAACGGTCAGTTTTTCTTCAATATATAAAAATATGCTTTGGCACAGTCCACCAAAGGGTTGAATTTTTAATGTTGCATTGTGTCAGCCACTCCTCCTACTACCATTCTATAACGTTTAAGGGATTTAAGCATGAAATAATTTCCTAGAAATGAAAACATTGCTAGATCAAGGAAACATTCGTAGGGTAACTTTCGAGTATCTTTTGCTGGAAATTTATATTAATATTGAGGCTCTCGTAAGCTTCATTTTTAAAGCCTCCTGTCTCGATTTTTGGTATTTATACATAAATTTTTAGTGCACTTAAGGCCCAGAAAGCTACATTTATTGGTGGCGACGGCGTGTGGTTCTTTGTTTATCAAAGCGAAGTTCCATTTCTTCCAAAACTTTTGGAGTATAACGAACTACCAGCTTAACAGATCCAATGGCTTGCTTTAACAATTCTACTGCTTTTTCATGATTTTCGCCTTCAACAGACTGCAAAATATAAGTATAAATGGCACAAAATTATAGATTTTAAAAGACTCAAAAGTCCTACCACTCCGTTCACTGAAAGCAATTGATCGCCTCTCTTAAGGCCACCGTGTCGGTCAGCAACACCACCAGGTATAATTCTTGATATATATATTGGTGAGTTCTGCTCTTTACCACCCATTACATTAAAACCCAATCCTGCCATATTATTTTAATTATTATAATGACACCAATGGATTTGTTTAGAAATCACCTTCTTCAGTTTTTGGCAACTCCACAACCCTGGGATGTGCGTGACCTTCACTTGCAGCGAATGCTGCAACTGTAGCCTTCGCTGTGGCTGATGCGCGCACGTCTTGCGAACCCTGGATGTCTACGGTTTCGTAAACATGCTCGTACACCTCACGTACAGCATTCAAAAAATCGCTTTGCAATACCTTTTGCAAAGCAGCCAATTTGGTGGTAGGGAAATCCCCACTAGATTGGAGCTTTTCCAGTAGTTCAACCGCTCGCTTTATATCTACAATTAAATGGAGTTATTGATTTAAATTGCACTAGTATTTTAATGATACCTCTTGCTAGTGTTAAAGGCTCACACAGCTCAGACATTATTTTTCGAATGTTTGCCAATGACAGAGACAATCTCTGGCCAATGATAAGTGAAGAATATATATTATAGAATTTAACGAATGTTAAAATTGACCAGGTTATTCTGTAAACTCACATCCTGCGTTCAGTTCGATTCTATTCTCTATTCTTTTGTTATTTTCGTAAAACAGATGTCCCGATGTCAGAAAAAAATTAACTTGAACGCATCCCATCCCATGTCTTTGTGACGTATATATTTGCTACTTTTATATGCTTTTCGAAAGATTTTCCGAAAACACACGAATTCCATTACATTCGACTGCATGCGTTCAAGTGTCATATAGCACGCATAAAGAAACCAGTCGTTCCTGACTGAACTAGTATACAAACATATGACGAATGATAGGCAAAGCAAAAATCGGTTGTTTTTTACGAGTTCCCCTCACACGTTTATAAAAACTTACAGAATTTGTAGTTTTCGCTTATGTGACAAATTGAACGCAGGATGTGAGTTTACAGAATAACCTGGTTAAAGTTTTTTCATATCCCCACAAACTGAGATCGAGCCCCACAAATATGTAAGCAGAGATAACGAGATAGGAAACTTCTCTAACTACAACTCTGATTTAAGGTAGTGTTCGTGAGTTTAAGACCCTGACTCATGATTTCCTCCGTGGAAATTTTATGTTTAAGACCCTGACTAATGATTTTTTCTTAGAAATTCAAGCATAAGACCCGGCCATTACACCTTTTTCAGACCCCGAATGACAATTCATTTTAGAAGTTCACCAGCTATGTTTTGATATGCCAACGTAGTTATTGGTTTAAAGAATTCAATTATTTTTCCTGTACACTTTTTTAATTTAAGATGCGTAGACAACATGTGCATGATTTATTTGATAACTAAAATATTTGTATAAATTGTTATAACTAATATTTGTATAAAATAACTAATTATTGTAATAACTAATTATGGTAACTAATTATTTGTATAAAATATTTATATAAAACAAATAAATGTATTTATTTCATATGCATAAAAACATAAATGAAACTCAATTGTAGGAAATATTTTAATGTATAACAAATTCGATTGACTTCGTTAATAGAATACTCAAATCATTTAAGGCAATTTTTGGACCCCAGAATCTAAAAATAACCTAAAAATAAAATTACATAGAATAATTTATTTGAAGAAATTCTTCACATAGATTTATTAAGGACTCTGCAACCATTGCTTTGAAGCCAAGTATTAGCCGCACTAGTGCATTTAAAATATAAAAGATTTTACTTGAGTATATCAATACACAAATAGGACTATTTTTAGTTTCAAATAAAATTGTATAATTATTAATAAGTTCCTTTCTTCGTCCTAATTAATTTAATATAACTTTTGAGCGTCTGGTGCTGACATTAATAACCACAATTACACGGAATTATTTATTTTATATCATCAAGTGAAACTCTTGAAAAATCAAATATGTAAAACATTTTGGCATTGGCATATCCTAATTATTTCTTCACCTCTCCCATAAATTCGATGATTTTAGTGTTGCAAGCATATGCGGCGCTTACTACTTAATGGGCCATTTTGGGTATTCGCATTAAAGCAGTGTTGGCAGTATTCAGTAATAAGTATTATATTCAGGTTTTTTGTAATTTATTAAAAATATTAATAAAATAATATATTAGTATTGCTGCCTATGCATCGAACAACTATCAAATTTACCAAATTTCATAATTTTTGGTACTGCATACAAAAATTTGATCCAATTTTGAATTGAAATTTCAAACGCTTCGATAATTTCTATGTTGTATTAACATGGGGTTTAGCTAAACCATTTATTTTCAGATTAGATTATTTCAATTGGGACATTAAGGATGCTCATAAAATGTTTGCATTTACTTAAGTGCATTTTGTCCATTTCATTCTGTTTTAGTTCTATTTATGAATTTATTTTGCACCGCTGTGATAGTTTCTCAAACAATTATTTTCACCACACTATAAAATATTTATAATTTTACAAAAATTTTAAATTTAAATAAATTTAAGCAAAAAATAGGAACGCCGGACTTGCGAACATGTTGCCAGGATGGGTATATGGGTGTTATAGGCCTACTGGGGAAGTGGACATCCAAAAAAAAACCGGTAACGCGCCAATGTGCATACCTCTTGCGTGGCGTGGAAGTGCACACAACCCTCTGATGGAAATTATATGTTTCCATTTATTTACTATAGGAAATAAAGGAATAATTTGTATTGTATTTACGAAAAATAAAAAATTAAAACACTGTTTTTATTAAAATATTCACTAATATAATTATAAATTAACAATTTAACTATCAAGAATTACAAATTTTAAATATATAAACATTTTCAAAGCGATCACTAATCTATAAACATTTTCAACCAATACTTCAGTAAAAATTGCCAAGTCAAAAGATCTTATGAGGGGATCCCAAAAGCCGTCAGGAGTGGGAAATATATCAAATTCTGGTGATTTATTAAATAAATCTCTCTTTAAGCCCGCATTACTTCCTTTGTCGTCTTGAGGTTATAACCTTTCTCGTCTAACTCCCTTTTCTTTTTTAACTAAAATTGGTTGCGGCATAAAATCTTCCGTTTCACTACTACTGCTCTCATCAAATAAATTCCTTTCGCTACTTCCATTTTTGATACTGCTTCCTCCGTTGTCTTTTTTGCGTCTGTTTGCTCTTCACTTTTTTGCTCCTTCTTTTCTAGAAAGGAAAATATTCAAAATTAATTAGAATTCGATCATTATGTTTTTACTTTTTGGATTACTTCACGCTTTCTATACGTTTTAAATTATAAAAAGTCTCATTACCATTCTTGGGGACTTCATGCAGGAGGTATTGATTCTTTCCTTCCAGCGCTCTCAAAAATGTTTCTCTGCTGTTTTTGTGGATTTCTTTTTGCAGCCATTTACTTCCGGTGCTTTTTACTAAACCCATTTTTGGTTCAATATTCTCAGCATCAGCTGAATTTAACGCGTTTTCTTCTTAGGTTTCCTAAACAACGTTCGCAAAGGCTCGATTTCTACATTTTCAGTATCAAAAAATTCAGCGCATAGTATTTGATTTTGCTGTTTGCCATCACCGAAGGACGAGTTATGGCAATATTGAGTTCAT
This sequence comes from Physocephala rufipes, assembly GCA_963966595.1. Taxonomy (NCBI): domain Eukaryota; kingdom Metazoa; phylum Arthropoda; class Insecta; order Diptera; family Conopidae; genus Physocephala; species Physocephala rufipes. The sequence continues at coordinate 729,739 of OZ016501.1, read as the reverse complement.
CCGGAGTAATGTCAACATCGTCCTCAACTGTTTCTTGTTGTTCCTTCCTACGGGATTCTACAATATTCATCAGCTCTTTATTCTATTTTGGGATTTGTGGTGAGATGAAAACAAGACACCAGTGGTGTTGGCCAGCTCAAAGTGGTGTTGGCCAACCCATTCGAATTCTAGCTGAAGCCCATGTTCTGTTCCACTTTTACATATTAATATTTTCTTTCACTTAAACTATATAGAACTTATTGAATATAAATTCTTTTTCGTGACTCTTTTTCTTATTATTTTCACTATAGAGCACAAAATGTGCTTTCAAATCAAGTCGTCGAAGCAAACTGTTGTTTACATATTTTCATGAAATGATATACGTGACATTTAATTTGGTGAATTACGCATACGTATACATAACCCCCATATGTGAGTTTCGGTCGTGTAAAATTTTTTCATTTTTTTGACACATTTTTTTTGGGGAAAAGAGTTTCCTATCTCGTTGTCTCTGTATGTAAGACGCTAGTTTACAACAACTAGAAACAGATCTAGAGATGAGAGCGACGTTTTCAACATATCAAAACTTCACGCTTAAATATCGATATTAAACAATCGTAACAATTAACGATTTGACTTTATGTCTATTTCGATATTAGAACAGTTTATACAGTTGTGCGAAAATGCGGTCTACGCTACTGACGACATTTGTTGTTAAGCTTAAAGGAAAATCACATTCTGAACACCTTGCGTTGCGTTGTTCCTTCGGACGCCTGTAAAAAGAAAATGTTCGGCTGATAACTGCTATTGTCCTCCACTATTTTTGAATAGAAATTCTTGCTCCGCAATTCAAAAGGAGAGTGGTTCTTATCGCGGTTATACCCTTCCCGATCCAACATTATAGTTGTGACTCTAATGTCATTCAATACGTCAACTTACTTATAAGAATCCTTATAGTCTTCTTCATAAAATTTAAAAATGTGACAGGTTGCTAAGGGAGCCTGCTACAGGTTGCCTGCTTAGATTTTAATTTAGTATACCCTGCTATTGATTTTTCTTTCTCTATTTCCTTAGTAAAACGTAATATTTTTAATCTGTTATCAACTCTTTAATCTTTATTTTTTTGCTGTTCCCAATCTATATTTCCTTTTATATCCTGCATTAAACTATAAAGTTTTGTACTTAGTTTAAGTCTCTTGAATAAATAAATAAATAAATAAATAAATAAGAAAAAAGTACACAAACAACACTAATTTATCAAAAAATAGCAATATGCTATAGCTATTGCATACTACCCCTGCATTTTAACGTGATGTTTTGATGACTGTAGGTTTTATTCTCATTTTTACAAGGAAATTTTTTAATTATTATATTGATGGAGCGGCATTAAACTTCAGAAAAGACAATTGCTTTACTTTCTGTAGCGAGAATATCTGCTTTTGCATCGCTTTTAGACATTTCTAATTACGATTCGTTTCAAAAAAATTCTTTTAAAATCGATTTAATTAGATTGCAGATAGGGTAAATTTATAGGGATAGTATATACATTTTTATAACGAATTTCTAAATATTGCAATTGCTTTTCTTCTAAATAAGTATATATATATATATATATATATATATATATATATATATATATATATATATATATATATATATATATATATATATATATATATATATATATATATATATATATATATATATATATATATATATATATATATATATATATATATATATATATATATATATATATATATATATATATATATATATATATATATATATATATATATATATATATATATATATATATATATATATATATATATATATATATATATATATATATATATATATATATATATATATATATATATATATATATATATATATATATATATATATATATATATATATATATATATATATATATATATATATATATATATATATATATATATATATATATATATATATATATATATATATATATATATATATATATATATATATATATATATATATATATATATATATATATATATATATATATATATATATATATATATATATATATATATATATATATATATATATATATATATATATATATATATATATATATATATATATATATATATATATATATATATATATATATATATATATATATATATATATATATATATATATATATATATATATATATATATATATATATATATATATATATATATATATATATATATATATATATATATATATATATATATATATATATATATATATATATATATATATATATATATATATATATATATATATATATATATATATATATATATATATATATATATATATATATATATATATATATATATATATATATATATATATATATATATATATATATATATATATATATATATATATATATATATATATATATATATATATATATATATATATATATATATATATATATATATATATATATATATATATATTGAAATATATCATTCCTAATATAATAGACAAAAATATATATATGCATAATTAATTTTAAACATCTAGGCACAGGTAAATTTATATTAGCGAAATACTTTTAACCTAGCTTTTTTATACCAATTATTAGCATTTCAGCTTCTCATTTATTATAATGAAGTAAATTCTAGTTCTATTGATTTTCAATTTTTATGCACTGATCATAATATTTTAATTATTAAAATGCTATAAAAATAATAAATAGTAATTCGACGGTCCGATAAATTCAATCAAATTTCAATTTTTCATCACCTGCACCGTATCTTATAATCTATACCAACGCAAAAACGCAAGTGCGAGCGGTGAATGAAGGGGTAAAAATTTCGCGACAAGCTTATACTAAATCGTTAAGAAAAGCGAAGCATTTTGTGAATGCACGCCGCAAATGCGAATAGATTAGTGCAAATGTGCTATAGCTATTCGAAAATCCAATTTTGAAATGCGGTAATGAACGATGTTATATACGACAAATTTTAAGTTATTATGAAACTTGCATGTCGAGGTTCTACGACAATATTTCGGTTGTATTCAGTGTCTCTCTGAGAAGAAACAAAGTACGACGCATATGCATCTATTTGGGGTGTACAGTTATAACTAAAGATTTCATCATAGTAAAAAGTTATCGATAACTCATTATATCGACATGAACAAATCCAAATCGAAAATTTATACCGCCGCTGCGTTTCAAATATAAAAGTGCGGAAAATTCCGACTGCGTTCTGCGAGATATTCCCGGCTTTTTTGCTATTTTGCCGTTGAGATTTTCATGAACTACTTATTTGAGAAGAAATACGAAAATGGAAATCGAACTTCCCTTTAAGGCGGAATACGCGAAATCAAATCGTGCGGGTTGTAAAGGATGCAAAAATGTAATTCCGCAAGGATCCTTGCGCATTGCAGTTATGGTTCAGGCATGTTGGCAAGATTTTATATTTAAATTCCTATGCTTAATATAAGTTCCAGTCAGCGTTCCACGATGGCAAACAACCGAATTGGTACCACGAGGACTGTTTTTTCAGGAGGCAACGGCCGGTATCGGCGGGAGATATCGAGAATTTCGAAAATTTGCGCTTCGAAGATCAAGAAAAAATTAAGAAAATAATATGTAAGTGTACCTAATTATCAACCAATTTCCACAACATTATGATTCCCTATTATTCTGAATATGCATTAGCGGACTTGGCCTCAGGTGTTCTTCCTGATAGCAGTAAATCCTCAAAGAAACGATCTAAACAAGATTGGGATGCGTTTAAGGACTTCGGTGTAGAATACGCCAAGTCAGGCCGTGCTTACTGCAAGGGATGCGAGCAGAAAATTTTAAAGGACCAGGTTAGAATAAAGAAGACTGTTTATGATACGGAAGTCGGCATGAAATATGGTGGTCAGCCTTTATGGCATCACATCGAATGCTTTGCCCAATTGCGATCAGAATTAGGGTGGTTTGAATCAGGACAGAATCTTCCCGGTTTCAAAAGTCTCAAGTCTGAAGATAAAGACGCTATAAAGAAGTTAATACCGTAGGTTTTACGTATTTCTAATGGCCATATTGTAATTCAGGCATTCGATTTAGAGTAATAAAGCCGGAAGACGGTCCTGCTGCTAAGAAGCCTAAAAAGGAAGTAAAGGATGAGGTTGACCAGGTAGAGGATAAAAAGAAAGCAGAAGTTTTGAAGAAGCAAATGAAGCGCCTTTACCAATTTAGAGATCGTGTAAAGAATAAAATGCATAAAAATGATATTAGAGAATTGCTTGAGACCAATGGTCAGGATCCCGTTTCAAACGATTCAGAGAAAATGCTGGACCAAGTTGCCGACTTATTAACGTTTGGAGCTATAGCGCCTTGTTCTGAGTGCGGAGGAACTCAATTACTCTTTCACAAATCCGGGTATTTGTGTAATGGTGAATTGACAGAATGGACGAAATGTGCCAAACTCATTACGGAACCGCTTCGGACTCCTTGTAAAGTGTCAAGTGAATTAAAGCAAAAATATCCATTTTTAAAAGCTGTGCCACAAACTGTAGAAAACCGAGTTGTGCAGTACATTGCACCAAGTGTCGCCACAATTTCTAAAACCATGCCTATTAAAAAGAACGACGATCTGCAAGGGTAAGTTGAAACCTTTTATTATTCGACTGTCCTAATTATCTTTATTAATAGCCCTCGAGTGCAACGAGAACGACCCCCTCTGTACAACTTCCAGATTGCTTATATAGGACCAAAAGATATAAGTCAGAACCTAAAAAAACGTATAAACGATCTCGGTGGAAAATTGGATACTAAAATAAACGACCGAACCACTCTCGTTATTTCGACTGCAATAGAAGTTGAGCGGATGGGTAGTCGTATGGAGAAAGTAAAAAATCTTGGAATACACGTGGTCCCTGTTGAATATCTGGATTCGGTGGAGTCTGATAAAAGTGGTTCGATCAAATACATTAATAGTATGACGTTGTGTGACTGGGGTACAGATCCATCACTTCGCATTCCACAAGATGAAATGAAGAGTGCCAAATCTAAAAGCATTTACACAAAATCCGTTCCTAAGTCATTAACTCTTAAGGTCAAGGATGGTTTAGCAGTTGATCCAGATAGTGGCTTAGAGGACGTAGCTCGAGTATACGTTAAGGGGAAGGATAAGTATAATGCTGTGCTTGGACTAACAGACATACAACGTAATAAAAATTCATATTATAAGCTTCAGTTGTTACAGAGCGATTCAAAAAATAAGTAAGTTTTAATCATAAATCTGATTACTAGAGTCTTTATCAAAAACATAAAATCCTTTAGGTATTGGGTATTTCGTTCTTGGGGTCGAATTGGTACTACAATCGGTAGTAACAAACTGGAGGATTTCTCAACACTACCGGATGCTATAGAGTCTTTCAAATCAATATATCTTGATAGAACTGGAAATGAATTTGATGATAGACACAATTTCGTTAAGGTAACAGCTTTAAATTGTTATTACTTTGGCGTGTCAATATTAAGAAAGAATCAATTAGTTTTAAGGACTACCTGATTGAATTTTAGAGCAATTTTTCTTACAGTTCCCTGGCAAGATGTATCCTATAGACATTGATTACACAGAGAATGTGAAGACGGACTTGAATACAGAGCATAAAGTTAAATCAGAATTGGAACCAGCTGTACAAAATCTTATTAAACTTTTATTTGATGTCGACAATATGAAACGTACAATGATGGAATTCAATTTGGATATGGAAAAAATGCCATTGGGCAAACTCAGTCAAAAGCAAATACAATCCGCATATAAAGTTCTAACCGAAGTAACCGATCTCATAAAAAAGAAAGGTAGTAGTTCGGCTTTCATTGACGCTACAAATAAGTTTTACACTCTAATACCACATAATTTTGGAATTCAAAGTCCGCCTCTACTCGACGCCAATGAACAAATCGAAGAGCTTCGTCAAATGTTAGACTCTCTCTTAGAAATTGAATGCGCTTATAGTTTACTTCAACATGAAAATACGAACGAAGACATCAATCCATTAGATAAACATTACAGCCAATTGAAAACCAAATTGGAACCGTTGCAAAAAGATTCTGATGAATTCAAAATTCTTAAAAAATATGTCGAGAACACACACGCGGAGACTCATAAAATGTATGAATTGGAAATTATTGATATCTTCAAAGTGGCACGCCAAGGTGAAGCGCGGCGCTATAAACCTTTCAAGAAGCTTCATAACCGTAAACTTCTCTGGCACGGTTCACGGCTTACTAATTTCGCTGGAATTTTATCACACGGCTTGAAAATTGCTCCACCAGAAGCACCCGTTACCGGCTATATGTTCGGCAAAGGTATATATTTCGCTGATATGGTATCGAAGTCGGCAAACTATTGTTGCACCAGCAAACAGAATTCAACTGGCTTATTGTTATTGTCTGAAGTAGCTCTTGGAGATATGATGGAGTGCACTGAGGCAAAATACGTTACTAAGCTCCCGAAGGACAAACACAGCTGCTTCGGTCGCGGTCGTACAATGCCTAATCCTAAAGAGTCGCATATTAGGGAAGACGGAGTTGAAATTCCTCTCGGAAAACCAGAAACAAATTCGAAATTAAAATCTTCACTTTTATATAACGAATATATTGTATACGACATTGCCCAGGTCAATATTCAATACTTGTTCCGAATGAATTTCAATTACAAATGTTAGCCGAAGTTCCTTTCCGTTCATTACTTACCTAGCAATCGTGTATGTGGATTTTATGAGTTGCCGATATGTCACGAAATCTTTTTCAACTTGGTTATTAAAATTTTAATTGTGGAGAATGCGTTTTTGGGATATGTTGTTTCATTTTTTGTTAAAATAAAAAAGAATGTGAATTAAATATTTATTTTTTTGCTTGCGATTCTTTTCCAAAAACCCGTGCCTTCAATTGACTATGTAAAGAACGAGGCTGAAGTTATAGCAAGTTATAGAAGTTCACTAGAACGTTGGCCCCTGTATTGTTTCACCATTATAATTATTCAACTTTTCATCAGCGTATTAAAATTTTGCCTCACATTTGTGACATTGCTAGCACCTTTCTTATGTGGAGCATTTATTGTAATATATTTACACATAAGAAAAGAAAATAATACAATGAATTATTAATCAAAATGTTATATTTATTTTCAACCATACCGTCAATAAAGCATATTGTTCATGTGTTTACAGACTTGAAACGTTCAATACATTTTATAGATATTATACTTAATAGCAATAGCTTTCGAAGTGTGTTTTGTATTATAATGGATTATAAAGCTCGAATAAGAATCGAAAAGTTACAACATAAATTCCACGTAACATCGTTACGTGAATTTACAAATAGATCATGCACTTAACGCAGATAATTGGCACAGATTATTTAACTGATGGTGGACAGCAATTGTATTGATGAGGTACTCTATGCTACCAAAGTAGTATCAAAACCGAAGAAACGAATACATTCGCTTCAATATATTTATTTTAAACTTCGAAATAAGAAACGGTTGTTGAGGGTTCTTCAATTACGATTAAAATAAATTTAAGCTAAATCTCAAATACATTAAATCTTTAAGGAGAAAACCATACTAAGAAACTGCTCATAATGTATTGTTATCACTCCATCCATATCGGTGTCGTGTTGTCGAAAAGCTGTCGTAAGGGTCTGAAATGAAAATTTTGATATAAACTTCAAGTGTGATTCATACTACTTATTCGATTGTACGTATTTACATATAGCACGATGCAGCATTGAATAAAATCATCGAACAGTATTGTTCCACGACCAAACCGGTCAAACTTTCTCATAAGGATATCGATTAAGTTATCAGATAGTCGATATCCGAAGGATGTTAACGCCGTTTTTAGTTCATCTTTGTCAATATTACCAGAATTGTCGCGATCAAACGAGCGAAAACAGCTTTGCCAATCCGTCACATATTTCCATAAAGCACCGAAATCTTGAAAAGAAACCGTTCCTCGGTTTTCGCGGTCAAACATTCCAATCATTAAACGTACAGTTTCCGGGTTGAAGGGGCTCCAAGTCCCATTTGAGAGCGCTACTTGTAATTCATCAGCTGATATGTGCCCGCTGCGGTCTTTGTCAACTCTGTAATATCTGTGATCAATCTGGAAATTTAAAATATTTGGTTTAAATTCTTACCTCTGGAAAACATTCCAGAGGAACTGCTGATCGGGAAATGTATTTTGGTGTTGATAAGCCATTTTTTGGGTGATCTAGTAATTCAAATTAGATTAAGACGCTCAATATCATCACCGCAGGCCAATCCCACCAAAGATCTCTGAATCGCACACAAAATAATTATTTGAAGAAATGTTTAGACGAACGATAAATTATCGATTGCTAACGAAATGAAACAACTAGTTACCGTCAAAATGTGACATTAAACCCCATTTTATACTGGGCAAAAATTCTAATTTCTTGACGTTCAATTTGATGGTTACTGTCAATATTTATATTGAGCAATATTTGCTTTCCAGAAATAAAGAAGTATGGCACTCTATATACATTCATACACAATTCACTAACACTGTAAGCAAATAATTCTGGGAAATAAAATTTTTCATAATGCTAAAAATATTTGATTAGTTTTTTGCGATCCTAACATACGTATAATTTTGTATCTTGCATATGTTCTAATGAGATATATGACAGGAAACATTTCCAAATCAGCTCCAATTCCGTCAACCCCATTTCTCTATTCATTTCGGCAATTGATTTCAAAATGACAAATACAATAGTATTGTACAACATTATTGTACAATATTTGGCCCTATTCTGGCAAATCTTTTATGTAAAAGATCTGTTATTCTTTTATGGTTTTACAAACAAAATTTCTATTTGTCAAATTATCTTTTATCATAACCAAAATTCGTATTCTTTGCGGCAAAATCTTTAACAGAATCTGCTTTAATCTGTAACAGAATAAAAGGCAGATTTTTGTATCTGTTATTACAAATTTTTAAATTCTTTGACATTCGTCAATTGAATAGAATTCGTAGTAGATTTCCTGTTTGAATATGCGTTTACAGACTATCATAAAAGTTCACGATACAGAATACCACCTTTAACAAATCTGTTATGATCACGATCTGTTATGAATGCATAACAGAATTTTATAACAGAATAACAGAGAAGCCAGAATAGAGCCAATTATTAGCCACGTTTCTTTTGCCGCGCGTATGAGTTTATTATTGGCGTTACATATTTAAGGACATCCGTGTTTACATGTTTACAATCAAGATCACCTCTCTATTTTCTTGAAAAATAAATACTTTTATCGCCGTTCGGCTAAACAAGAGTTTGTGATGTAATACGGCAGTTTTCAATTTTTTTCTCTTCTGACACTTAGACGTGTCTTTTCCCGATAAATTACACAATTAAATTAAAGTTGTAATTTGGCCGCATTATGTCTTATTGCCATTTATTGAGTTAGCGTTGGTAACTATCATTGCATATTTAAACGGCTATATGCTTATTTTACCCTACAAAAATGTTCATAAGCGTATATACGCGACAAAAGAAACTCGGCTTCTAAGAATGATGCCAGAATATTATCAGAAATCTGCGTCGCGTCGGTATTTGAAGTGGTAAATTGAGGATATCATCAGAGATAAGGAGATAGGAAACCCTCAATACACCACGCGAAAAAATGGTTTGACATCTAGTTATTATGCATTGTTTAAAACACGTACACTATACTTGAATTTTTGCCGTTTTGTTGTTACTGCTGTTTTCGTCTAGTTTATAGAAAAAAAAAACAACATATTTCACCGCACATAAACAAAAGCGGTGTGATTTCTGCGACGATTGTAACAGGGGTCTCATAGAGCAGTATGACCCTCAACTCAATACAAAATATTGTGTTTTAAAATTATGAGAGTCCAAAAACAATTTTCAATTCTCACACAGTTATCTTTTCACTCACTATTTAACTATTTCTTAACAATCAAGAAATAAAATTTATGAAAAACTTTATAACAATCATCCGTAGATTCAAACATATTCACCGAAACATTGTCGTTAAAAATTGACGCACTCTTTGCTCGAAACCCATGTTATCGATTGCTGTTGACGCGTGTAAATATTTCTTAATAAATCGGTTCCAAACTCCAGCTAAATATGGATCATTCTGTAATTACATACATCAAATGGATGTGAATTAGTGGCGGGTGTCCTATCTCCATATCTCTGGTATCATTTGACTGCTTCTGCTTTCGAACTAAACATATCTTTGGGAGTTGGAAGGAAATCGACGTAATAGATTAAGCTAATTACAGCTGCACTTCGTTCGAAAGAAATTCTTTGCATTTTGTGCACCTTTAATGCTACAAATTTCCTGCCTTACTGCTAAACTTAATTTTTTCGTATAATATCAATTACCTAATAGGAAAAATATCAAAATATCAAAAGTAAATATTTCATAATTATTCACCTCATTTTAAAGTTGGCTAGGTTTAAACTGTAATGGTACATTTACAACTTGTTTATTATGTCATTAATTTGAGAGAAAAAAAATTATTCGTGCTAATTTTATCCGCCTCATTTATAATTATCCTTCAATGAATAACCATCGTAACCTGCATTTATTAAGCATTTTAAGACTGCCTACAATGAATTCGCTCAAAACAGAGGCCTGACTACTATGGCCTGTAAATAGTGATCGGGCAAAATGCTCATTTAAATTTGTTAATATTTCCGTATCCTTTTCAAAAATGTGTTTTATATGTGAGTTTTTCTTGGATATCTTTTGATACTTTCGAAAATCTGCTATATATTTTCGTGTCGACTTTATTTAAAACATAAAAGATATAGAATGGGTTTTGTTACTACGCTGAGGTCAAAGTTCAATTGACCAAATACGCATGATTCCGTAAGGTACACAGCGTTTGACAATTCCGAAATTTTCTGAATTTCGTCAATGTGTGACTAATTAAACCTTCAACAAAATTTGTAGTACAGTGAAATCATAGTAAATTATATCACATTAAAACAAATTAAAAAAGTATATGCGGTTAGTTATTCAAGTTAATCCAGTTTGACATTACGCAAAATTTGCGTTGAACTTCGAGTTCGGAATTTTTATTAGTAGGCTGTGATTATGCTATGTCGAATTAATCACACGACTCTTAAGGCCTGATTAGTCGTACGTTCGCTCTTTTTCGAACATGAAACTCATATGTCAAAACTCATAAGCTATATGCAGTTCGTGTGGTTGTGAGAATTTCCCCCCGCAATATTAAAATCATTTTAATATTTGGTCACGTTTCGAAAAATCTCTCAAATTCGAACAAAGTGACAACTAAAAGTGAGTGGCCACATCAAGCTTTCACTTCAATTTATATTTACCGTGAAATGGATGACGAGAGACTTATTGAGCTTGTTAGGCTAAATGAGCTTTTATACAATAAATTTAAAGCCAGCTATAAGCTAATAGAATTAGTACATTCTACCATGAATTGGTAGATTGAGCTTTAATAATTTTAAGTTTTAATATTTGTAAATTATTATATATAATATTAAATATAATAATCATAATTTGAGCTTAAATAAAATAAATTAGTTTCAAAAATTCCATTTGAAAAATTATTTTTTAACTTACAAAAGAGTGATTGACAGTCGTTCTTCGGCACTTATGATTTGTAGTGGCTTTTCTAAATGGAAGCCGACCGATTTGAACAGAAAATCATAAATAGGACGAGTTATTCTTATATGTATAAAAAATTATAAAAAATTGGCCTTCATCCACATTTTTTATACTTATGAAAACTTTTCTAAAATAACCATGTCTCACTCGGTCGCTGTTTATAGGACGAACACGCCAACGCCTAATTTGCCTCGAATTCTTCCATTCAAAATAGAGTCTAATTATATTTAAGATCCCTAAATCACTTTGGTAATTCATTAACTTTTTTTTGGAATATTTTGGAATATTCATCAAAAAAATGCCCACAAAATTCCCACTTTCGAACATGGTTCGACGAGATCGGCAACATCATAATCAATTGAACCCCCTGCAAACCGAACAATTTCGAATGAGTAAACAATTACGAAAACGTACGACTAATCAGGCCTTTACTACATAATTATTTGTTGTAGAGATTGGAGAAGCGTAGAGATTGGAGAATATGTGTAAAAGTTTGCACGACAACGGGTTTATAAGTTTTCACCAGAGATAAATAGATAGGACACTCCAATTCACCAGAATTTCCAGAAAAAAGCAACTTGTTACACCGTGCATATACAAAAGTGGTGTGATTTCTGAAACGATTGTAACGGGGTCTCATGGGGTAGTAAGTCCCTCAACTCAGTACCAAACGTTGCATGTTGGGAGCTTGAGAGATCAAAAACAATATCCAATTTCCCCACAATTATTTCCCTATTCATCATTCAACTATTTTTTAACAATCACGAGGTAAATTTTATGAATAAATTAATCAAAATCCTCAGAAGGCGTAACCATATTCACCAAACCTTTGACGCTTAAAATACAAACACCCTCTACTCATAGGCCATGTTTTTGATAGCTGTTGATGCCAGTACTCGCTTCCTAAGAAATAAGTTACATAATTCCAGATGTACCATTCTGTGATTGTATAGAGCAAATGCGCGTGCATTAGTGCGAAGTGTCCATCCCTTTATCTCTGATTTTCACGTAATTGTGACTTTAGATACCAGTAGGCTTATTTCTCCTCTGCGAGCTACAGGTACTAAGCTGTAAACATAGATAAATTCATATCAGCTTCAAGAAGTAGGTGTAGAATTTGCCCGATTTAGCACACATAACTACCAAATAACACAGGAAGAAAGAGTACTAAAGCCGAATTGCATGGCATTATCAACCTATTCCTTCCCTTGCTATTACCATTTCTATAGGTGACTGACCTCAGACGGGCAGACAGACAGGTGGACAGAGCTAAATCGAAGGATCTAAGGATCCTTTCCTATAATTGATCTCTCCCCAAATGCGTTCGAAATTTAAGTGCAAGTTTATTACAATCTTAATACCCTCCGTTTTCAGGGTTATAAAAACTATGTAATGACTTAGCTGATACTTAATATAAAGTGCATGCATTTAGCTGTTTATATCCATTCAAAAACAGTTTACAAAGAGTTCTCTCCTATTACGATTAAAAACAAAAAATTTTGGTTTATTTAGAGTAAGTGGAGAAGGAACATTGAGTATTTATTAGATTTTGAAAACAATTTCGGTTAAAAATGTATAAAGTTCCTCTTTAGTGTGATACGTTAAGATGTGGTATTTAAAATTGTTCACAACCAAACTCTTACTTGAGTAGTGAAGTACTATTTTCTTTTCGAATGACATCCCTGAGCTATAACTATCAAGAAAACATTTGTTCTTTCAGCGGCGACTTAAGTTCAGTTTGTCTGTTTTGTCTTTGTCCGATTTCCTTGTTCGATTAATCGAGCCGAAAAATCTTCATCGTCTGCGGTGCGAAAGTGATTCTTAACTCGGCACGGTACGAATTCAACAAAAGAAAAATCAATCTACTGGGACAAAATTTTCTGTGAATTAAATAGAAATTTAATAATAAATTTAGAAGTATGTCTGAGCTTCAGTCATCGTTATTGCTGAAGAAACAATTAGCTGGTAAGTGTGACGGGATAATAGTGGAACGGCGGCACAGAATTTAGATCCAAACACGAAGACCCATCCGTTTATCAATTCATTTGTTCATCCTGTAAAATTCCAGCCAAACAAAATTTTACGGAAATGTGGTAGACCGACAGGCGACTCGACTGTCAGACAGACGTATAATTAATGACACATAAAAATGGGGGTCCCAGGTCTTTGCTCCCCTACTTGCAGTAAATCCTTTTAGAATTTTCTTTTTAAATTTCATGTTCATTTTAAACTACAGATGGAAATATTGTATCTGGTTATCAATTGGTT
>OZ016501.1:687859-715581 GCA_963966595.1 Physocephala rufipes | reverse complement strand
ATATATATATATATATATATATATATATATATATATATATATATATATATATATATATATATATATATATATATATATATATATATATATATATATATATATATATATATATATATATATATATATATATATATATATATATATATATATATATATATATATATATATATATATATATATATATATATATATATATATATATATATATATATATATATATATATATATATATATATATATATATATATATATATATATATATATATATATATATATATATATATATATATATATATATATATATATATATATATATATATATATATATATATATATATATATATATATATATATATATATATATATATATATATATATATATATATATATATATATATATATATATATATATATATATATATATATATATATATATATATATATATATATATATATATATATATATATATATATATATATATATATATATATATATATATATATATATATATATATATATATATATATATATATATATATATATATATATATATATATATATATATATATATATATATATATATATAAGCCGTTTGACGCCAATTTTTTATATGTTGGCCCACGAGCACTACACATGATATTTACAATGTTGTTGTTCTTGACTTCTCTTATTCACAGTATTGTTGTACGATATTGGTTTTTGTCTTCTTATAGTTAAGTGCAGTTATGTATAAGATATAGGACACGACGAGAAATTTGGACCCTTTCATGAATTTGTAAATATGTCGCCTCCAAATACATTTATTAAACCATATTTCATCAAATAAATAATGCACAATCGACTTATGATCCCAAAAATCTTAAATATGCATTTTAAATTATCAAATTTTTTGATTTCATATATTAGCTTTTAACCTTTTGTGAAATTGACCACTTTGATTCTATGCACACATGTCCTATCACTCTATCTGCGGAAAATAACTACGAAAATCTTTTCTTGTGGCTCGTGCTCGTGAGCCGGAGCTCTAATAATGTTTTCATGTGGTTCTTGGTCATTCGCGATCAAGAGCTATTTGGGTCAGGATCTAGTTTTGGGCATTTTAGTTCCTGACAGGAGGCTCTTTTAATCTTTCATTTTCACCTTGTGAACTAGTTCGTTCTTATAGTTCTTATCATAAGTTAGGAAATGTGACAATCGTTGCTGTAAATCAGAAATTCGTTATAATGGCCATTTGTTAGAATCTGTTGAATTCACAGAGAACAGAGTGTGAGAACTCGTCCGATTTTTCCTTGCTTGCTGTGCGTTTGCTAAAAAGTATATTTTGTTTCTCAAATAATTTAAAAATAGGAAATAATATTTGTTATGTTTGATGAATTCATATATATTGTCTATCGCTTTTCACCTACAACCCCCATGGAATCATTACCAGTGCAAAAACGCACATGCGAGTGCCGTTAGCGTGACTAAAAAAAGTGTTTCCGGTGAAACTTGTACTTCTTTGTGAATGTATACCAAAAATCCATATGTATTAGTGCTAGTGTTCTTTCTCTTTATCTCTGCTGGAAGCATTATAAAAATTCTAATGCAAATAAGCTGTCAAAATAAGAAAATTCGAAAGGTCCATATTACATCGCAATCTTTTGATATGACTTTCTTGTAGTAGTGAATTTAATGCTTGGTTTTACCCCTTCTGTCGCGCCAAAGCTATGTAAACTGAGCACCTTCACTCCAACCAAGTATAGTACTTTATTTGCGCAGCCAATAAGAACTGTTATACCGCGAAGGGTAACAAAAGTTCGTGATGCAGTATGACAGTTATCTGTTTAGTCTTTTTTCCACTTAGAAGAGTGTCTATTCTCGATAAATTACACAACAAAAATTCAAGACGGTCGCACTGTGCTCTATCGCTCATTTGGTAAAATAATGAAAATAATGAAAACTGAGCATTTTCACTCCAAACCAATAGCACTACTTTATTTGCATAGAAGATAAGAACATACCCTTTGACCAAACAAAAGTTAGTGATGTAAAATGACATCCGTTTTACATAAAAAAATTTAAGTTATGATGTGTCCGCATTGTGTTCTATCGCCGTTTATTGAGTTAGCGTGGATAGCTACCGGCGCTGACTTAAGTGGCTGTACGCACATTTTCCCATAATTCAAAAATCAGTTAGCGACTATAGACTGTAACCAAATTAATCAACCAAGAGAAACGGATTTATGATTATATCTTAAGAGGCGGTGGTAGTTTTTTGTAACGTAATAAGATAGTGATAATAAGCATATATACGGGACAAAACAAGCATTCCTATGCAGATACATAATTTGAACTTCTGTGAAGTTAATTATGTGCTTACAGTAATATAAACGTGTAACTAAATTTGTTGGAACAGAAAAATTATGCTTTTAGGATTGCCTGCCAGTTTACCTATTGCTTTCGTTTCGGCCTGAAATGCAAAGGCATTAGTAACAATTATGTATTTCACCTCAGACGAAAATGAGCATATTTTTATCTGTTGCTTTTATGGAAGCTGTCTAATCGGAACGAAACTGAGGAAACCACAAACGAGAGGCAAAATATCATTTTCCGTTTTATCTTAGATTTGAAGGACATTTATTTATTTATTTTCTACAAAAGAAATTCGTGTTTTGTTGCAAACACAGAAATTCTGTGTAAAAATTCGGATTGATCTGTCAGAAACTTATGGGGATGGCGAAAAAACTAAAATGTTGGCGCTGTTTGCGTCGACGACAACGAAAAATATGGAAAATATTCTATTTTTTGTGCGTGTCGTTCTATTTCTTTTTCTCTCGTTTTAACCAATGAGAACCTGTATATCTCTGGTTCTAATCCTTCGTGTAATGCAATTGGATTTATCTAATAAGAGAGGAAATGTATATCAATGACTATCGATGTTATTTGGAAACATTCACCGTGGTTTGGCGTATTCGGAGACTTACATATTATCGGCAAGTATTTAGGGAGCCAAACAAATAATTCCCGTCCGTTTCATTCGGTTTGTGTCGGCTTATTGGAACAATGTACCACTTATTTTTCCAAGCTAGTTAAACGTTTTGAAACTCACACATTCAGTATTGTTCCAGATCACGTTAATCATTATCATCTCTTATTTTGCAAAAATAGTAGCTTGAACACTATCGATTCGCTGACTGAACTGAGAGAAGTGGGACTCTAATTCTCATTTTCAATGCAGTCCATATACATGAGGCGGAGTTGTTCTAAAAAGAAGAGGAATTAAAAGAAGGAGGTAGGCGACAGTTTTTGTCTAATTATATAGAGAAAAGTCTCTGCGAATGAAAAATTTTTTTCACTTTCCCCAAATACAAATATTACTTCGATAGCGTCATCGCCAGCGATTTGGATATGTTCAATCTAAAAGAAGTGATGAATTTGCGTAAATTCTCCAAAAACTAAATATCATATAAACAATCAAATGACATTTGCTGACATTTTTTAGGATTTCATTCTCTCTGCACTATGTAATTTAACTTTAGTTCGTTTAGTGTTAATTGCAGTAAAAATTGTTTCATGGAAAATTATTTTGGGATGGGTACGTTTAAATTTGTTTAGACCTCAATGGCGCAGACAATGGTCTACGTAATATGTATTAAAATGAGGAAATATGTGGGCGTTGTACTATTAAAAATTTATTCAACTTACCCAAAGTGAACAAATTATTATCTTTATTTCAGAGTCACAGAACGCTATTACTTCGCTCAAGGTGGAAAGTCACTTAAAATTACTGAAGGAGGAGTATATGAAGCTACAACGCGATTTTGCCGATTTGGAAAGAAAATATAGTAAAGTGGTAGCAATAGCGAATGACGTTGAGTCCGGTGAATTTAGCAGTTTTGTATCACGTTTGGTCATGACAGTTGCATCGTTATATGACAGGGCCGTCTATTCCGATATGGTCATAAAGCTTAAGGGAAAAACAGTGCCAGCTCACAAGTTTGTATTTAATGCTCGGTCTGAGGAATGGCGGGAAGACGTTCTTGCTGACATACATGAATTAAATTGGACTGATATGGACGAGGATATAGGTTTTGCACTTTTGCGATGGATCTATACCGATATAGTGGACCTTCAACATGATCGTATAGCTCTCGGTTTGCTTAAAACTGCCCACAAGTTTAAATTGCCGGGATTGCTCGGCTTGTGTGAGCGGGCCCTGGTGGCTTCGGTCGGAGTACGTTCATGTGTACGGTTTTATTGCGTAGCTGAAGAGGTAGAAGCGGGCAGTTTGTTGGAATATTGTTCGGGATTGATTTCCACGCATTGGGATGATTTGACACCACAAGATTTCGAACACATGTCTGGACCGTTGCTTTATAAAATGCTCAAGAGTAAGACAAAGTACCCATTGCATGCAGCGATAAGACTATTGCGTGAAGATGTCGTATTTCTTTATTTAGTGGAAAATGGTAATTCGGTAAGTGAAGTATTTATCATTTTTAAAATAGTTCTGATAAATTCAAGTATAAATTCTGATTAGTTTGAGCTTTTTCGTTTCGCTTTTGTATTTCCCATTATTTTTCACAGCTTTGATAGCTTGCAGACAAAAGTTCGAATAAAGCAAATTTTTTTAGTGCTTATCAGTGTATTCCACCCGAAAACCGAATGCTGAAACCGCTAATAAAAAACGAAACAGCCAGTGAAAAAAAGATCAAGAATCTTTTCGCTCGGGAAATTTTCAATAGGATAATGTAAAGACCGAACTGAAATTTTTTTGAATTCCCTTCTGTGCTTTCTATGAGTTTGACAGGTCTGCAAAAAATATAAAGACAAAAAAGTGACAAAACCCCTGACGAAAATTCGCTATTTTGTTGTTATTTTCACATACTTTTCAGGATTTGTAACGAGGTCCCTGAGTAATGTAAACTCACTTTCCTGCGAAAGACTCCAAACTCGGCGAAGAAAAAATTGTTTGCCTTTGACAAAACATTCCAGTTGATCGGCGATGGTGTAGGTTGATAGTGAGGGGCTATGTCAAAGTCTGCTTGTAAAGAAATTGTAATACATGCTCCAAGTTAAAACTATCAAGGGTTGATGAAATTCAGTTTAAAATATTTAGAACTTCCTTTCGGAATATAGTTCGGGTCCATTTTCTAACGGCTATTTGTATTATTTAATATAAATCTGTAGACAAATGGGAAATATATTTTATTTTCTTTTCTTTATTTATCTCCTCTCTCCCTAAATCAAATATAATACTGAGATTGTAATGAAAAATGGGCATATTTTATTATTATTAAATAATATATTGTCATATATTTAGTATCTGACTGGCTAATTTATTTATTGACATGAGCCGAGGATGTTCTCATTGTACACAAGCACAAAATTTTTTAATTGTAAAATCTTCCGTAGAATATACATTAGAACACAGCCACAGACATCAATGAGTTCACGAAAACGACGAATTGATACGAAAACAGGACGGTATGACATGAAAGTCACATTATACGCATTTGGTTTCGTTTCGCGTTCGTCTTCGTCATTCAGTAAGTTTACATTATCTTGTTGTTTATCTAAGGAACCTAACGAAAGTGTCGCATACTACAAAAAATATTTAGCGTTTCGTCTTTAGCCAGCGTCACATACTTTCTAATAATTTTGTTTGCCTAATAAGGCTCTACATTTGGAAAATTATGACAATATTCAGTAGAAAATATGAGCCTTTCTTTTGTCACGCTTATACGCATACTATTGCGTTACATACAAAACAATATACGAGTTTACGAACGTTATTTCCGAAGCTGGCAGCATTGTGAGAAATAACTCAAATCTCCTCCGTCAAAAGAGGAAAATGGATAAGGCACATATTACATTACAAACTTCTGAATGATAATGCTTTTTGTAGTAGTGCGCTTGTTTTTCCCCTTCTGTTGCACCAAAATAATGAAAACGGACATTTTCATTCCCAACCAAGAACACCACTTTATTTCCATGAAAAATAAGTTTGTTTACTTCGTTTGGTCAAACGAACGTTTGTGATGTAATACAGCAGTTATCCATTTTTCTGTTTTGGTACTTAGAGACGCTATTTCCCGATGAATTGCACAATAAAATTGAAGTTGTGATTTGGCTGCATTATGTCCTATCGGCGCTTATTTAAACGGCAATGCGCTCATTTTTCCATACAAAGATCTTCATAAGCGTATGCATAAAGAAACTCGGCTGTTGGCTGCAAGTCTGAGCGTTTTCTCAATAAAAAAAACAATGTGGGCAGAAATATATCTACTATTGAACTCAGTAGTAAAATCATAAACTAAATAGTGACAAAATTAAGGTTGATTTTAAGTTTTATTTACGCTAGCACATCGTCAATTAGTGCACAATATATTTTGTTATGCATGTAAATATCACAGCCATAGCCTTAGTTGCAAATATGTTGGAGGGAATTGTCTCTTTTGCCGAGTTACACAGCTCTCCCCGACAATAGCAATGAGTCTTAATGGAAGCTGCGAATTTATCTTCTTTAAATTCCTCACAACCCTCTTCGTACACCTCTTGAACTGAGTGTTCGTGTTGCCACTGACGATTCCTGAAAACCTAAAATATGCAATTTTATAAATTAAATTAAAGCTGTTAATAATGTAACTAGCTAATAATAACTTGTGTTGTGTCCTTCTGTTGGGCACATCCGCGTGTAATTGTTTCTAGTTTCTGTCCATTTTGTAAATGTAACATCGATATTGTCTTGAGGCACATTGTTGAGAATGGACAGTTTGTAATATACTCGTCCGACTCATCAAATCTGGAGCATACTGGTGTGATGAAAGTGTTATTGCCGACGTAGACCTTTTCTTCAGCCACGGCACATTTGTAGCATTTTATGGCAAAACTATAATCTGAAATGAAAAGGAATGAAGGAGAACTGATATTAGTAAAAATTTTTACGAACAAATAATTTTAAGACGATATTCTTTTAATCTTTTAACTTTTTATTTTCTGTTAATAACAGTAATTTTTGAATAATAATAATTCATTAAAACACTGGTGGGTCGCTGTTTCTAGTTGGTGGTAGTAATTCTAGCTTATTAGAAATGATTAAATTACATTATCACCCAGTGAATAATTAAATTACATTATGGAATAGTATGCGGAAATAAACTATCGTTCAGAGTTTTGGAGTATTTAAATTCAAATACCTAGATTAAATTTTTATCGATTTTAAAAATCTCGTACATAAATTTGATATATTTAAGCTTTAACTAAATGGCCAAAAAATTAAATTGTAGTTATTTCGACATATGTATATAAATTATTTAATTAATTTAAATTAATTTTGTGAACGAAGGGTACAGGAAAGGATTTAGAGAGGGAGAGCAATAATTAACGATAATCTCATTATTTTTCATGCTATTAACTTTTGTTTTATATACGCGCATTCTTGTGGTTTTCTAAGAACGAGCTGCCAGTATTATGTTAATTTATTGATTGTCTGACTATGATTATGAAGTAAGCGCTTTATTTCTCGTATAAATCGAGCACTTCCGTTAGAGAAGATGGTCGAGCGAGTACGTAGTTTTTGGATAAAATATTTTTAGACGTTACTACGTGAATTGATATCGCGCAGTATGACATGAGTCATTTTAGTTATATCAACTTTAAAAGAAATTTGATGTGTAATGATTTGCTATTGTTATTGTTTTTATTAAATATGATAATTTTTTGGTATAGTATTTCAAATAGGTATATCGATAAGGCATCACTGCGCAGATATTTTATTCTCTTCTGTTTGTCTTCTTATTCGTATCGTTTTTTAATATTACGATTTTAATAATTTTGAACTTTAGGAAGTAGAATATAAATTGCTTTTAAGTAAGACTGATAGTAGAAGTACTAGTGACACGTGGGGAACTGGTTCGGGATTGCAGAATCTCCAATTCTAGTAATTCACCATTTCATTTGCATGTTTTCACTGAATATTCGTTGGTGTTAGGAAACAATATATACTTTCATTAAGTAAATCGCTGAAAATCCAGTAATGGCACTGCCGCACCAGCTCTCTTCGACTTTTGGCTGCAATACTTATCTGAGATTAGCTTCTAACGTAGTTGAGAGAAGCTGTGTTGGTATCGTTTTTTTAATGTTAAAAATGCAATTTTTGAACTTTTTAATTAAAAGTTATAAATGTTTTCAAAATTTTTATCGTCTGTGGGTTTTACGCAAGAATAGCAGAACTTCAAAAGCAATTTTTTAAGATTGGTGTTCCTGCCACGGGTTACTGTATATGGTTCATTCCATATTTTTCCTTTTTCTTTTATCTTTCGCTCTATTTTTTACCGTCCCGTTGTCTTTAATATTAATAAATACATTTTTTTATTATAAAGAATTGCTTTCACAAGTAAGAGATTTATACAAGGCTTTTGCAGATGGAACAATATTGATTCCTCCTTTTTTATTTGTACAGTTTTCATTCTTAAATAAGTACTAACCAATTAAATTCAAGAAAATTGCCAAGACCACAAAAGCTTTCGGACTCTGACAGTAGGATGTTTTGAGAAGCGAGATCATTGAGTTGAAAGTTCTTAATGTTTTGCTCATGTTTCAATATCTTCTTTATGATTATTACTGAAATTCTTTCAAGCCCTTCAAAAAACAGATTTGTCGCTAATTATTTCTTAAGGTTTTGCTAGCGCCATGACGTGACGTGTTATCAATTAATAAGTATAGGGATTCTATTCCGATAGAGTTCAGTTTTTGAGCAGCTGATCTTATTTAAAATCAACGCAAATGAACTATATTTCATAAAATACTTTAGAAATTTCAGAGGCTCCAACAACAATAATAATGTGACCTCAAAAGTTAATTTTCCTTCATTCGCACAATTTCAAGATTTTAGGCGAATCATCACCATGAGACTCCTTCGTCCTATCTTCTTTAATAGATTCTCTTCAAACCATGAGGTGCAATGAGAACAACCATGAGAATTCTGTATAACAGCTTATGAATTCTCTTTCACGAGTAGAAATAAAAGAAATAGATTGAGCGAAATAAAATTTAAAAAATAATAAAATGTCACTGCACACAACGTTTCGTCTTTGAACACTAAACAGCGACTGAAATATTATTCGCCAAACGATTGATAGGTAGATGTAGAATTGTGTGTACCGCACCCGTGTTGAAAACAAAGTAACCCATACAAACGTTAACATCAATGAATGAGAGAACGAACTCGTTCTGCAACCTCTCTCAAAAGGTAGAGATATGTGTCGTATCTATCGAGTAGGTTTTTCCACACAAAGAAATGTCTTTCTCGCATTTGCCACCGGAGATTACTATACCGAAGTATTAGAACCAGGTCAATCTCAAATACAGTGTGAGATGACAGAAACTTCAGTTTTAAGAGACTCGAAAACGGCGTGAAGCCTGCGAATAGAGATCATTGAATCTTCACTAGAATAAGTTCATGCCAATAGGAGCGTCAGTTAAATGTTAACTGATAAACATGACCTCTGGCTATCGGCAGTATGATGATGATATATCATTGGTATATTGAATGCCTTTCCACGAAATAAGACTCCTATGTAACTATAAACTTCTTTATAAAAAAATTACTTATATCAGTACTATACACATAATTAAACCTGAGATTATTATATGTATTTCTATTTGCAGCTGCCGGAATTGGTGAACAGTTTTTCTGAACAAGGACAATTGCCTTTGCATTTGGCCTTGATATCCGCAAATTCTGCTATCTGCGAAACTCTTGTCAACAATGGATGCGCTGACATTAATGCATATACGGGAGAGGTAATTAAGCAAGTAATTAATAATTTACGTTCGAGGGATACAAGGTATTTAGGAGCTATTTAAGAAATCAGTTTTCAAATTTCTCGGGCTGGCAACAATATTTGTATGTATTAATTCCTTAATAGGGTGAAAAAATGTCGACAACGGTTAAGAACTACCGATTTAATTTTAATCTTTCTATGACTATATCCTGTTACATTCAAACTAATATCGTCACTGCTTCCACATTAACAAAAGCAGATGAAAAATGTTATGGTAAATTTTTCAGGTGAAAATGCTAAATTCTTCAGATTTTCCTCACGAAACTATACAAATTCTTATTGTAGTACACTTTAAAAAATGATTTAGCATCTGTAGTAACATACAAATTTAATGGTCAGGTTAGGCCTGATCGAGTTTTCTACATCCGTACTAGATATTTAGTATTTTATTCCAATCTGTTAGCCGAAATAGACCCAGTTTTTGGGTTAGATTTTTATCTTACACGGTTAAATAAATAGTAAATGTTAGTGGCTTTACATATAAGTTGAGATATTAAGATATTGGGCTCAAAAAAATCCATAATCGCTATTAAAAATAGCCTTAATATCGGCCAAATTATCAACACTGACCACAAAAGTTAATTCTCAGCCAGAATAATATACTCTTCTTATAAATGCGATTCTTATTTGAAAGCGTAATGGCGAAGTGATTATATTCTCTTTCCTTTACTGCAGAGGTACGAAAATATAATGTCAGGAGGTTTAGCACGATTCTTTTTAGGAATTCGTTTCTTCATCCCTGCAAAAATTCTGATTCATTGAAGCGATCCAAATAAATCAATTATTTTTAGGGTTCTACACTTTTAATTGATGCTCTTAAGAGACGTGATAGATTCGCTGCTGAATTTTTACTGGAAAGAAAGTGTCAAATTAATCTTTCAACACGGTAAAATCTGTTCTTCGTTTACTTACCAAATAATCCCCTTTTATATATCTTAATTTCGCTATAGATCTTCAGCAGATACAGCTTTACATATTATTAGTTCAATTTCTCCTATCGGTGAAGAACAAAATGTTCACCAAAGTATGATGAATGTGTTCAAAAAGATTATTGCTCTCAAACCATCTGTGAACCTACAAAACAGTAGTGGCCAGACCCCCCTACATTTGGCAATTTTATCGAGCAATATGGATGTCGTGGATATCCTTCTTGCTGTCCCCGATATAGATATAAATATTCGAAACTCCGATGAACAGTGTGCCTTAGAATTAAGTCTAATACCGCCATATAATGCTGACGATAGCCCACCTTTCGATTTGGCCAGCAGATTAATAGCATTGGGTGCTGAACCTAATTCAATAAAATCGAAGACTCGCGATAGTTTGTTGCAAATACTAACAAAGAACAGGCTTCATGGGGCCGCCATATTTCTTGCGGATCACGCAAATTTAAATCACATGAACAGCCGTGGCTTAACAGCGCTTCACATCGCCAGTGAAATGAATCTAGCCAAGCTTGTGGCCAAGCTGCTGAGGTCCGGAGCATCGCCAAATCTTCAGTCTAGTATTGCGGATCTGAAATCTGCATTACATTTAGCTGTTGAGGCTGGTGCGGCAGATGTGGTCAATGAATTTGTAAAATACCATTTAGAATTTCGAGAAAATAACGGCGAGCAACGAGAGTTACCCGATTTTAATTGTAAGAATAAAAATGGGGATCCGCCTTTGAGTTTGAGCCTAATGTTAGGTCAGACGGCATTAGTACCGATTTTAATACGTGGCGGAGCTGATGTTAACGCCCGGAATGGTCAAGATATGACTCTGCTGCATCAATCTATATTAAATCGTGATTCAAATACCGCAGTTTTCCTTCTCGATCAGGGAGCCGATATGAATACGCTAACTGGGGAACAAGAGTCTCCTTTACAACTTGCTATTCATTGTCATTTGCCCCAAGTGGTGGATGCATTGTGCACGCGTGGCGTGGCCCTTACTTCTCCTGATAGTAAAGGGGATCCTCCTCTGTGGACAGCACTTGAATTAGGTTACGAAGATGTTGCGCTTGTTCTTATTCGACACGGCGTCGATACCGATTGTTGGAACCCCGGCCCAGACGGCTGTCAACAGACTTTACTGCACCGAGCTATTGATGAAAATAAAGAGGCCTCTGCAATCTTTCTCATAATGAATCAGTGTGACTTGGATTCTCCTCGTCAACCTGGCGTAGACGGTGGAGGAGGTGAGGAGGCCAAAGACAAAGCATCGCCATTGCATCTATGTTGCCAATGGGGCCTCACGAAAGTCCTACAAGCTTTAATTGATCATGGGGCTAATGTTAACTCTCTGGATGCCGACAAGAAGACTCCTCTTCACATTGCTATCGAGAACCAACATGATGAAATTATATCTATTCTTCTATGCCACCCGAGTATCGATTTAAAGATTCGTGATAAATCTGGAAATACTCCATTTGCTGCAGCTCTCACCATTAGAAAACCGAATGCTGCCCAAAAGATTCTCGACAGACTGCCAAATGCGGCGGAACAAATGGATCAACGAGGACGTAATTTTCTACACACGGCTATTATGAAGGATGATTTAGAAAGTGTTCTATTTTTGTTGGCTATTCAGGTTGACGTAAATTCGAGAGTACATGATGCTAATCAGTCAACACCGCTGCACCTAGCTGCTGCATCGAAAAACGAAATGATTACACGCAATCTTATACTAGCAGGGGCTCGAGTAAATGAGAGAGATGCTATACGAAGGACTCCATTACATATTGCTTCCGAACGAGGTAATTTGACTGCAGTGGCAGCCCTCATTCAGAACGGTGCAGACTGCGATGCCGTGGATAGTGATGGAAATAATGCTTTACATATAGCGGTACGCGGGGGTCATTTGCAAATTGTCCGTGAATTAATAATGGAATCAGATGTGAATGCCGAATCCATAAATATGAAAGGCCGTAATCCCTTGCACGAATTATGCCGCACCGGAGAGGAAAACACCGCGGCTGCAGTTTGTGAGTTCTTCATAGAATCTATGCCAAAGTATCCAATTAATGCAACGGACATGGATGGCAATACTCCGCTGTTGCTGGCTTTTATGCGAGGTCAAGCTGCTCTGTGTAAAGTATTAGTAAAACATGGTGCCTGTCTTGGTGCCGAAAATCGTGATGGTGTTTCTATTTTCAACTTTAAGCTGGCAACAAACCAGCTATTGTATAGATTGCTTGACCAGCTACAGCAGGAATCGCCTTGGTCAGACTCCGATGTATGTCAGGAATGCGGTACAAAGTTTTCCCTTACACTGAGAAAGCACCATTGGTAAAAATTTCATGGTCGAAATCATATATGTGTTAATAACAGTTACCCTTTCAGTCGCCACTGTGGTCGTCTCATATGTGCCAAATGTTCAAACAATGATGTTCCTATACTTAAGTTTGGAATTAATAAACCAGTTAGAGTATGTAGAGTTTGCTTTGGAGTCCTTCAAGGTGGGAGTGAAACAATGTAAAGGATAGTGCCGAAGATGCAGTAAATGCTTGGTTTCTACAACAAATTGTAAACATTAATCACGTGCTAATTTTAATCCTATCTTTAGGAAAATTCAACGACATTCCAAACATTTTAATGAACGCGACGCCTGTACATTGTCGGATAATGCAGACATTCCTTCTCTCCTCAAAATGGACCCTACATTGACGAGGATTGTGATTTGTAGCAACTATAAAACACGTTTCTTGGGGCGATATATACCCACTATTGTGTTAGCTTCACATAAACCACAATAATATATTTTTGTATTTATTAGATTTTTTGATTGATACTTAAAATAAATTTTTATGCAATTAAAAAGTGTGTATATTGTGTGCAGTGTGTTTTGGTTTAAAGTTGGTATGTGACAATAAAACAATAAAACCTGGTATATACTATGGAAGAAGATTAATGCTACACAAAATCGCGTTTTAACAACTTTTGTTATTGTTGCAGACAAAAACAACAATACAGCTTTTGCCCTTTTGCCAGATTTCCGAGGAATACGTCCTTAAAATTTTAAATTCTCTCGTCTATATCTCGTAAACTGTAACAGATAACTATAGTTGATTCATCAAGAGGAAGCCTGTGATATCTGTAATTTATATAAATAAATCTTTATATCACAAACGACTATTTGTCAAGAGAACTTTCCGTTAAAACATTTCCGTTTTTATCACATTTTTCGTGTTCTATTAAATTTTTTCTCTGTAAAATGTGTAAAGCCCAGGAAAAATTTCAACAATTATAAATACTTCCTAGTTTCTTGAGCACATATCTTTCATCAAATTGAAGACATTGTGGGAGGTAAACTTAAGCCTATGTTTTAAGTGCAATTTAAAATTAACCTTAATTGTTCGATGAAATTGAAGAAAATTGAAGATTAATTCGTATCTATTTTACAGTATAACTATTGGTAGCGATAAGACGTTGAAATGCTACAAATATTTTTCTAACTTCTAGCAACGGTTTTAAAGTGGTTGAGTTTATAGCTCCGGAGCGGTGCAACCGGAATATTTGTTCAGATGCCATTGAAATAATGCTGTCAGTACTGTTACCTATAAAGCATTGGATAATAAATGTCGGATCATTAATGTTTCGCTTCTTTTTATTGAATTATTAACTTAATTATACGCTTTATTTTAGTTTAGACCACAAGCTATGGGCAACGCAATGATCTAATTCACCCACGTAGTCAATGAGTTCCTCAAGACACGTCTCTGCAGTTTTTGTGCGACTATTAACTCGGTCGTTGCATTGCTGGTATTTGTTGTACAAGGCCTCAATCTTACCATGGGTCTTACATTGTTCCTATCAGAATACTAATTTAGTAAATGCACCGAATGGTAATATTTAAAGATTACTCTTAAAGAAGCTTGAGGATCTACCAGCTCTTCGTCCTCTTTTGCTTCCTCATCAGCCTTAACTGTTGGCATAGAAAAAACTCTTCTCCAAATATTGTTGAAAGCCATTCTATCACAGAAAGTATAATTTACAGCTCGACTTTAAACGTTTTCAGAGTATCTGACCACTTGAAATTATATTGTGATGCAACCAATTATCAGCGCAGAATTAAATTTTACTATATGAAGTTGGATGAAGTACATATTTTTCCCCAGGATTTCAGTGTTGCACACTCTAGTACATTTCTTTGTTACTAAAAGCATATGTGACGTTTGATTTAATTTCGGTGACATAATTTTCAAAAATCTCAGCAAAAAATATTTTTCAAAGATCATTCAGTAATCAGTGGTCGAATATAACACATATTTTCTAGAAGTAAATCTAAATTTATAGCTTCGTACTAGCTTCAGTTCCCTTGTCGTGTTTTGTGCTTAGTTCTTAATCAGAGCAAAGACTCTATCGGAGGCGTGGCTGCCCCCACGACTTCGCAAAATATGTAAAATTGGGTCTTAGAAAGGTAAAGCTATGGCGAGAACTACCGTCATACCCTTTATTGTTGTTATCGCCATTAATTACATTATTTTGCCCTTTTAATTTTTCAATTTCGGTTAAGGCCTGTAAAACCCACAAGCTCTGTAAGCCCGCCATTAACGCACTATAATTAAGTTCTGTTTTATCAGATTTTATATTATTCTCCATATTTTTATTTTAATTATAGCTGGAAGCTAATATGAAATATTTATCTAGCGGCGCTAGATATTATTTCAGTAATATAATATCTAGCGCCGCCCAAAATCAGTAATATAATTTCTAATAATAGCGCCGCCCAAAATAAATAATAGATGAGATGTCAAAAGATGAGAAATTTTGATAATGGTATATAGCAAATATCGATTCTTTAAAAATATCGATATATGATTTGCATCCCTATGCGAAAAACAATCATCTATTGCATGGGAGAGGAAATAGTCGTGTTCATAGAATCCGGATTTGATAGATTTTTGGGATTAAAAGGAGTGTGAATAGCTGTAATTTATGAAAAATCAAGGCCCATATATTTGATTGGATGGATTTACATAGCAGTCAAATTTGATAGTTTAAGGCTTGAAGCGGCGCCATCGGAGTAGAGAGGCCGCATCTAAATCTCAAGCAGCAGCAGCAGTAGGAGGATTAAAGGCTTTGAAGGTGGTGGCGCTATCCAAATATAATATCACACCTTAAATTGTTCGCTAAACCGTGTGGTCACATTTAATATTAATTGGTGGCCTCGGTTGTCACTTTTGACGTAAGGCTGGATGTCGCTGTAAGACAGGTTAAGTCGAGCTGCTACTGATTGACTGGAGTTAAAACAACGTTTTACATTTGTTAGTTGATATTCTTTCTGCTTCACCTGGCCAGAGTTGCCGAATGGCTCGCCCCATGGACATTTATGGTCGAGTTACGAGCAATGGAGGCGCTATTATCGGTAGTTCATCCTACGTTTTGGCCTCTTCTGCGTCACAGAAGTCTCCCCGAAACTTCAAAATGCTTTCAGATCCGGCTATTATGAAAGGTGCTGCAAAATTATATCGCTACGATGGCGTAGTTCCCAATGATCCAACATATCCGCCAGTTGTTCCAAGAGATCCCAGAAACCCAATTATCCGCATCAGAGCGAGACCAGTAGATCCCATGGTGTTGCCAATTCCACGGTAACTATGATGTATAAAATTAAATCAACATTAATAATTATAAATATTGCAGCTTAAAAATTGATCAAAACTACGTTGGTAAACCTCCGGCCATTGAAGTTACAATCACCAATCTAAATGATAACATCGATAAGCAATTTTTGAGTGGAATGTTGGACAAGTGTGGAATTTACGATGATATTGTAATATATCATCATCCTATGAATAACAAGCATTTGGGAGTAGCACGAATAGTCTTCGAAAACACCAAGTCAGCTAAAGTGTGCGTCGAAAAGTATAATCAAAAGTCGGTGATGGGAAAGGTGAGTTTGGGTATTCAGAGTATTCAAGTATACAGAAACACTTATTAGATTGAATTCGAAATATATGAATTTAAGGAATGCGACATTTTGTAGCATTCGTTAACGATTATTTCATATCGAAATTTAGAACGCGGAAATTTATTCCAATACGGAGAAAAAATACAGGAGAAACAATACAATAATACAAATATTGATTCATAGATGAACTCGTGCGATTTAGGCTTTGATATTTTATGAGATGTAGATTTTGATAAAATAAAATATTCTATACCATAACATGACTTAATTGTCTGTTTTCAGACAATTTTTTTATTTCCAAAATAAAGGTGAAATTAAAAAAATTTAAAGTTTTCGGTATCAGGACTATTGTCAGAAATTACATATGCAAATAGTTCTCGTTTAAACGCAATAAAATGCTTTTTGTTGGAATAAAATGTTTGAAATATTAACGCCGTTGCAATAGATTATTAAAATCAATTATATTTCGTTAAATTGTGTTTTTTAATTTAATATAAATTTTAATATATTGTTTTAGATATTAAGCGTATTTAATGATCCATTTGGAGCTATTTGTAAAAAGACCGTTGATAATTTGGTAGCGAACAAACCAATTAAGCCGTCGTTGTCTGTGGCTCCGTCCTCCTCATCCACTGCATTAATCAAATCAAATTTTACCCACGCTCAGTTGCCTCAATATCAAAACTCTGAATACAATCATGATTATTCATCAAAGGATGGCTTCGACTCAATTAAAGGTACATATTACGGCTCAGAAAAAAACGAACACGTCGATCGTTATCCATCGTCACACAGTCGTGATCGCTTCAATGATGATGAGCGTCCTTTTCGAGATGGTAAAAATAAAGACCATATACGCGACAGATATATATCATCAAGACATGAGAGAGATCGATCGAAGCATCATCATCATCGTCACCATAAAAGAGATCGCTCCAAAGACCGGACTCATGATAAAAGCCGAGATCTAAGCAGGGACAGATGTAGAAGAGATCGTGATCGTGATCGGGAACGTGAACTTGAAAGGGAGCGCGACCGGGAACGCGGTCGTGATTATGAACGGCGAGAACGTGATCGTCGTGATCGTCAAATAATGAAAGAACGAGTGATCAGAGACCGCGATCACGATCGCGAACGTATTCGCGGTAAAGAACGGGATCGTAGGTCTGATCGCTCAACGGAAAAATATTCTCTCCGATATTCATCGACGGTAGAATATAATAATGTTGATAGTTCTAATGCACTACCACCTCTGCCTCCGTCAGATCCATACTATCCACCACCGCCAGAAACACCGGCACCAATATATGGAAGGTCAGTTCAACTGGATTCGGCTGTAATTTCACACACCACTGGTTACGGATACCATGGATACTCAAACATCTCTGAACAATCATGGACTGGGCATCGTACATGGACGGCGCCACCACAACCACAGCTGCAACCCCCACAACCTCCACCACCTCCACCAGATGGAACACCGAATTGGGATGATCCTGAACCGTCTCCTCCCGGTCAGACTACTACGCAGCTACCAACGGATTCGGTATCAGAGGACCCATTTAATAAGGAAAACACTCCGACAAGGACTCTCTCATTGAAGGACGATTCGAAAAACAAAGTAGTTTCACCCATAGAAAAAAAAGATAGTGGTGAAATTGTTAACGTGGATCTGGATACACGAATCGCTCTGATGTTTAAAGGAAAGTCATTCGGTAATGCTCCGCCCTTTCTGCAAATGGAAAGTAGTGAATCGGATTCCGAGAAACCTTTAACTCAGCAAGAGGAGGGTGAAATTAGTTCGGAGTCTATTAAAAAATCCAAAAAACTTAAACATCTGAAAACATCTCCAAAGGATTTGAAATTAAATAGTTCTTTCAAGGAGAAATCTACAACAAACGTTCCGGCGCAACATGGGGCTAGCGATATTTCTTCAAGCGATGATGATATTTTATTAAAAAAAGAATCATATAGCCCTATTACTCCCGGTCATTTAAAAAAAGATGATGATCATATGTCTCTCTCAAGTCTTTCTTCACATGATGGTGCACAACGCAACGAAGAGGACCCATCATGTCCTACAACTATTAATAACTCCCAATATGTACAACCTTCTGCACCTTGTTCCGATCCCAGCGCTGCTGTGGTAGCATCATCATACGTTTATCCACCCACTGCAAACCCATATTACTATTCCGGTGGCTACCAAGCATATGCACAGTCATCTTCTTCGCAATACTTTCCACATCCCGCTTATATGCAGGCATCCTATTTGCCTGGTTTTGGCGCCGGCTTTGAGACCTCAACGGGTTATTCTAATTATTACAATCCGTATAAATATCAGAGAAGTGGATCGAGTGAAGTGGGGTCAATGGGATATCAATTAGAACACAAACCCTATATTCTGACAATTGAAGAAGTTGTGGTGCGTGTAAGCAAAGAATTAAAGCAGATTCTTAAACGTGATTTCAACAAAAAAATGATCGAGAACACGGCTTATAAAAGTTTCGAGACGTGGTGGGACGAGAAATTGCAGAATAATCGTCTTAAGGAAAGGAAGGATGCGAACTCAACCGATAAGCTGACACTTGCGGCCAAAAAGCAAATAACAACAGCTCCAACTACTTCTCGTTTAGATAAAGCTCCTGATATAAATCAGCTTATTAACAGTCATCGTGATATCTCTGATTTTGGATCTTATCCTACGCTCGGCTTGCGAGCATCTATTCCTAAACTGCCATCGTTTCGGCGAATAAGAAAGGAGCCCAGTCCTAAACTCAAGGATGATTCATCTGAATTGCATCTAAGTGATCAGGAGGAAATGGTTCATGGTTCAGATTCTGAGAAGGAAGAAATTGTATTCTCATCTGATACAATAATGGAATCTAAAGCTTTTAAAGATAGCAAAGAACATATTTCAAGTGTCAAAAGCAAGACCATGTCCTCACCTCAAAGTCAAACAAAGCGTAAAGGTAGCTCTTCGAGTTTTTCTTCATCGTCGTCTAGTGATGACGATGATGATAATGATGAGGAAGAAAAAGAAAGTGAAGACAGTTCATCAGAAGATGATCTTAGTTCGATCGTGGAGTATGAACAAAATCGGTCGAAATCAGCGAAGAACCGTAATCGTCAAAAGCATCGTTCGGTTAATGAAGTTTACTCAGATTCCGATGATGATCTGAGAGGTTCGAATTTGATCTCAAAATCTAAAAAGCGTGATATTTACTCGGATTCAGAGGAAGAGCTGAATCGTTGTCCTGTTCAATCTACCAGCGATATGAGTCCTCTTGATGATCTGACGAAGTCTGAAAAACTACGCCTGCTTTCATCAGATCTGGAAGATATCAGTAAGGATAGCACTATAAGTGTTGGAGAAGAAATAGAAAAAGATGACAGTAAAAAAGAATATGCGTTGAACGTAAACGATGACAGTCTTTCGAGGCCAGACAGCAAAAAGATGGATAAAGTAAGCAATAAGAAAGAGGAAACTTTGGAGGAGAAATCAGAACCGACTGCGCCCGAAAAAAAATCTTATTTTGAATATGATAGAATTTATAGTGATTCAGATGAGGAACGCGAGTATCAAGAACGAAGAAGGCGTAATACCGAATATATGGCACAAATCGAACGCGAATTCCTGGAAGAGCAAGAGAAGAAACTGAAAGAGTCGGAGTTGTTAAAGAGCTCTAAATCGAATCAGGCTCCTGGTAGAACCGAGGACTCCAACACACCTCTTCATACTCCCGGCAAATCATTTAGCATAGACTACCCACAGACTCCACATATAACGCAGATTCCTCTTACTCCGGGTAAAATATTTATGGATCAGAACAAATCTGATGCCCCTCTGGGCAGAAATATGGTTTCGGAAAGCAGGAAAGTAGAAAAAATCTCCATTGCCGGAAAGTTAGAAAACTCCGGGGAAAAGACTGAATTTCAACCTGAAACAGAACTGAAAATTAAAGAAGTTTCACATTCTCCTGGGAAAATATCTGAAAGATTTGATAGTTTGAAAATTCCATCTTCGAATATTAATGGATATTGTGTTAAAAATACGTCTGACTTGTTTGTCATCGCTTCTAATAGTAAGACTTTCGAGGACAACTTAAATTTGGAGCAGCCACTAAATCCTGACATAGAGGATGTTGGAAAAATGTCACCTACTTCGTCTGATGGGGGCTCAAGTCAAGCCAGTCAGGCTAGTCAAGTGGCACTTGAACATTGCTATTCTCTTCCACCAACAGCTTATATATCCACCAATCTGTGTAAGCGTGATACCACTTTGCTGAAGGCGTCAGATCTGAACGGTGAGGCGGAATCAAAAGAACAACATTACCTTGAACATGACCATGGGTGCTACACGACTGCGTCTTCATTAAAGAAGGAAAGCGCAGTTAATGTTGTTGCTGGAGGAACCAGCATTTCTGAAACGCATGCGGCATTACCTATCCCGAAACCTGGACCAGGGAGACCACGGAAAGATTCAGTTCGGGCGAAAAAGAGAGATGATTGGTGCGATCAATTGCACAAGTCTAAAGCATCAGTCACCAAATTTTCGGCATCTCTGTACAGTACACGATGGCAAGCAACAGTTCCCAATTTTGTGCCTGTGGATTGTTTTAAACCACGCGAAGCTACCCAAGAAATGATGATTCTATATGAATTTTTAACGAAAGGAATTGATTCCGAAGACATTCAATTCGTTCGTCGAAGTTATGAAATTCATTTGCAGGAGGATACGTATGGGTAAGTTAGCTTATACGGAGTTCAAGATATGAGAGACATTAATAATGACACCAATCTTTCAGATTTTGGCTAAATAATACTCACTGGGTTGATCATTGCATGACAGATCGTTCTTTTATCCCTCCACCAACTAAAAGGCGCAGAAGAGATGACGACCTTATGAGACATAAAACGGGTTGTGCTCGTACCGAAGGATTCTATAAATTGGACGTTCGTGAAAAAGCTAAACACAAATACCATCATGCGAAGGCTCATGTTGAAAGTGGATCTAACGTCGATCGATTGGACGAACAATCTTTGCCCACGCATAATAAACTTATTTCTAAAATGCAAGGAATATCTCGTGAGGCTCGCTCCAACCAACGGCGATTACTTACAGCATTTGGGTCTATTGGCGAATCTGAATTGTTGAAATTCAATCAACTTAAATTTAGGAAAAAACAATTAAAGTTCGCCAAATCTGCAATCCATGATTGGGGCTTATTTGCAATGGAGCCTATAGCGGCAGATGAAATGGTGATTGAATATGTGGGCCAAATGATTCGACCCATAGTTGCTGATTTGCGGGAGACTAAATATGAAGCAATTGGAATAGGTAGTTCTTATCTGTTTCGCATTGATATGGAGACGATTATCGATGCAACAAAATGTGGAAACTTGGCGCGTTTTATTAATCATAGCTGTAATGTAAGTATTATTGAATGGATTCTTGGGAATAATATTGTTAACAACTTTTCTTAATTTACTAGCCAAATTGTTATGCCAAGGTTATTACCATCGAATCCGAAAAGAAGATTGTAATTTATTCAAAACAACCGATTGGTGTTAATGAGGAAATTACTTATGACTATAAGTTTCCATTAGAAGACGAAAAAATCCCCTGCCTTTGCGGTGCGCAAGGATGCCGCGGAACACTAAACTAAATGGTTACAACAACAATTTTAAAGGAATGATTTTTCGTACTTTCTACCAGCAGTCCAAGAAATTTCGATATAAATAGTTTAACTTGCTATAAATGATATCAACTGCACAATTTATTTTATTTCTATTGAATTTGTTTCTCCGAGAGTTCTCAAAACCAATAAGATGAAGAATTAGTGCATTCTGGTCGTTTGGTTTGGCAGTTGATAAGAATCGATATTAATATTCAAAATATAAATTTTTGTAGATATTAAAGCGATATAGAACCTTAACTTGTTGCGAATTAATTTTAAAATTGTAGACTATAATTTTCATATAAAAAATAAATATTTTTATAAGAATAACTAATATAATTGAGCATATTAAGTCTTGGAAAGGAATCGTAATTGTAATTGTGCGTGTAATTTTGTACATACATTTATGTGAATAGCTTTGAAATTAAGTAAGAACAAATTTAACTTGTAAAAATAGTGAAAGATAAAGTTGTTTGTCATTTCTTACAACAGTTTAACTAAATTTAAGTGAATATTGTAGGCGTGTGCATATTTTTATAAAAAATATAAAAACAACGGAGCATGTCACTACATTCAATAAATGTACGTTCTGCAAATAAAAGGTACAATAATTAAGATTTTTAAAAAATGGTTACAATTCCTGCCACATGTAGTTTAAGATGCAAATGATCACTTGGCGAACGTGCCTAGACATTACCGTAATGTTTTCTGTGGAAATAAGAAACTACATACACTAACCCTACAATATTTTTTCATATATAGTTTGAATTATAAAACAATGTATAATTCCATAATTATAACGGATTTATTTATTTTTTATAGTTATTAGCATATTTAGTTGATATTGGGCAACATCTCAAGGGCATATTGAATTTTACTGAGCCGTAATTCACTTTTTGTCTTCGTTGGGTAAAGATTCTACTTGTATCAATGTCCTTGGCACATCGTGCCCTGGGTTTGGTTTTGAACGGGGCATCCGGCACGGTCGAAGTCTGGCAACTTGCTAGGATGCGATGTCGGTTGAATTTTTCCAATTGCATTGCAAAAATGCTCTGCTTGCTTTTAACGTATTTTAATTTTTAACATATTACATATTAAAAATCTATTCAGATGAATTGTTGATTTAAGGAGAATAAATATGACGACCTGATTTACAAAAAAAGTAATTTAGATCTTTTAAAAAATCGTATTACAATAAGTATTTTATCACATCCTTGAGGGTCAGTAGGAGCATTAACAGCTATATGACGGAGTACGAAGCAGAGATAATGAGATAGGAAACTCTTTACCCACAAAAAAAAGTGGCAAAAAAAAACCAAAACTTTACACGACCGAAACTCACGTACAGGGGTTATGTATATGGATGCGTAATTCACCATATTAAATGTCACGTATGATATTTCATGAAAATATGTAAACAACAGTTCTCTTCGGCGGCTTGATTTGAAAGCACATTTTGTGCTCTGTTTTGAAGTGAAGATAATAAGAAGAAGAGTCACGAACGAGAATTTAAATTCTATAAGTTCTATAAAGTAAGTTCGATAAAGTTTAAGTAAAAGAAAATATTAATACGTAAAAGTGGAACATAACACGGGCTTCAGATAGAATTCGGATGATCGTATAGCTTTTGAGCTGGCCAACACCACTGGTGTCTTATTTTCATGTCACCACAAATCCCAAAAACATCCCAAAATAGAATAAAGAGCTGATGAATATTTTGGAATCCTGCAGGAAAGAACAACAAGAAAGAGTTACAAAAGGAAATGCACGGTAACAGCAAGGAACAATTTTTGGGAGCGCTGGAAGGCAAACAATTAATTTGCAATCAGGATAGTATAAAGCAGCCTACACAAAATAGAAATAATCAAGTGAAAGACGCCACTTAATTTGAAAAAGAAATTGGAACAGGCGCGCCTAACAAATTATTCAATTCACAAGAACTCAGTCATTAAAGTAAAATCAGGCTCCATACTTTTTAAAATTTACGGTAATTTTATTAAATATTTCATTTTTCGTCGTAATCGATTAATATATTCAATTCTTTC
Source organism: Physocephala rufipes (assembly GCA_963966595.1). NCBI lineage: Eukaryota > Metazoa > Arthropoda > Insecta > Diptera > Conopidae > Physocephala > Physocephala rufipes. The sequence continues at coordinate 691,133 of OZ016501.1, read as the reverse complement.
AGATTTTCATTGATTTTAATGCGCGAATGAGCCAAATTTTTCTCTAGTTCTAACCAATTCAGAACGCTTAACAATTTGTGGTAACTCACCAAGCATTATAATAATGTCACTTCCCAAACCGGAAACAGTGTTCATAGAAGAAAGTTATCAAGATATCACCTGCATAGAATCAAAGCCTCTCCTGCATGAAGTTTTCGAAAATGGCAATGAGACTAAATAATTTAAAACGTATAGAAGGCGCGAAGTAATACAAAAAGTAAAAACAATATAATGGTCGAATTCTAATTAATTTTGAATATTTTCCTTTCTAGAAAAGAAGTAGCAAAGAAGTGAAGAGAAAACAGACGCAAAAAAGACAACGGAGGAAACAGTATCAAAAATGGAAGTAGCCGAAAGGAATTTATTTGATGAGAGCAGTAGTAGTGAAACGGAAGATTTTATGCGACCAACTTTAGTTAAAAAAGAAAAAGGAGTTGGACTAGAAAGGTTAAAACCTCGAGATGACAAAGGAAGTAATGTGGGCTTAAAGAGAGATTTATTTAATAAATCACCAGAATTTGATATAATTCCCAATCCTGACGGCTTTTGGGATCCCCTCATATGATCTTTTGACTTGGACGATACGCGTAATCAAACACTAAACGATACACACTTTCAGAGGAAACAACTGTTGAAACGATTAGATTAGAGACCTGCTTGTGTTCGTCGTTTGGATAGAGAATTAGTAGCAAAATTTTAGTGAATAATTTTCGTAATTGAATTTAATTTCTTTTTGAAAGATCATATGTATTTACTTTTAATCATTTAATAATAAAATTCTAAATAGTATTTAAATGTATGTACGTCAATTCCTGTATTTGTGATTTCTTCTTACCCTTCTACCCTTTGGCAGTATGTTGGCAAGTCCGGCATTCTTATATTTTTGCTTAAATTTATTTAAATTTGAAATGTTTTTAATACTCTTGTTTTATAATATAATAATTGAAATTTTAAGTTGTTTTAGCTCAATTAATATGTTATTTTAATTAAGCCAAGTTTATTATTAATTGTTAAGTTAGTTAACATTTTTATAAAAATTGTGTAAATACTTTTATATAATTATGTGAATATTATGTGCATTTCCACATCACCCATGAGGTATGCACTGTGATGCGTTACCGATTTTTTTGGGTGTCTGGTTCCCCAGTAGGCCTATTTCACCCTTACAATAAATAATGAATAAATAATTTGGCGTCAAATCTACAACCATAGTTGCACTTTTCAAAAGTTTCCTATCTCTTTATCTCTGGTACGAATAACCTTTTAAATCATACTGAACATATGATGACAATGTGAATGTAGTGCTACGAATGCCTATAAAAACTTCGTGGTCTCATTCGTAATTCTTTAATTAGTTCAAACTAGAGATAATGAGATAGGAAACTTCTGAAAACTGCAACTCTGGTTATAGGTTTGACGCAGAAATGCATAGTAGTATTAGTGGAAATGGACGGAAGTTGATGACGTTTTCACTCAGAAACTCACATACGGTGCCCCCATTACGTTATTTTTACGCTCAAACTCACCTACGGTGCCTCCAATGACGTCAGTCTTCCAATGAAAAATTTTGGTCTTAGACCCCATTGACATATCATTTATGCAATTATTTTCAGATTTCAACGTAGTTAAAATTTATACATAAAAACATTCCCATTCAGGTACATTTTTTTGACAAATGTGTAATTGTGAGTGTACATGTTTTTTATATGCACTTAGATTTGAAGGTATTATTTGCTTAAAATAGAAATTTGATGTAATTTGTGAGAAGCCAGATGGAAAATCTGTTTTATTATGGATGTTACTTTTAATCCCCGGTCTACTCCCGAATTAAATAAATCGTACTATATATATATATATATATATATATATATATATATATATATATATATATATATATATATATATATATATATATATATATATATATATATATATATATATATATATATATATATATATATATATATATATATATATATATATATATATATATATATATATATATATATATATATATATATATATATATATATATATATATATATATATATATATATATATATATATATATATATATATATATATATATATATATATATATATATATATATATATATATATATATATATATATATATATATATATATATATATATATATATATATATATATATATATATATATATATATATATATATATATATATATATATATATATATATATATATATATATATATATATATATATATATATATATATATAAATATATATATATATATATATATATATATATATATATATATATATATATATATATATATATATATATATATATATATATATATATATATATATATATATATATATATATATATATATATATATATATATATATATATATATATATATATATATATATATATATATATATATATATATAATATATATATATATATATATATATATATATATATATATATATATATATATATATATATATATATATATATATATATATATATATATATATATATATATATATATATATATATATATATATATATATATATATATATATATATATATATATATATATATATATATATATATATATATATATATATATATATATATATATATATATATATATATATATATATATATATATATATATATATATATATATATATATATATATATATATATATATATATATATATATATATATATATATATATATATATATATATATATATATATATATATATATATATATATATATATATATATATATATATATATATATATATATATATATATATATATATATATATATATATATATATATATATATATATATATATATATATATATATATATATATATATATATATATATATATATATATATATATATATATATATATATATATATATATATATATATATATATATATATATATATATATATATATATATATATATATATATATATATATATATATATATATATATATATATATATATATATATATATATATATATATATATATATATATCGTAATAGTTAACGTCAATAGGATTTTTATCAGACCGAGATGCTTTACGATTGTTATAGTTCAACTACGTAAGACTGGATATTTGAACTTTAATAAGCAGTTACCTGGCATTTCTTACGAAATCATAAATATTTTCCAATCGGAAGAATATTTACCAATCATTAATGATTTCTGGCC
>OZ016501.1:659720-687659 GCA_963966595.1 Physocephala rufipes | reverse complement strand
ATATATATATATATATATATATATATATATATATATATATATATATATATATATATATATATATATATATATATATATATATATATATATATTATATATATATATATATATATATATATATATATATATATATATATATATATATATATATATATATATATATATAATATATATATATATATATATATATATATATATATATATATATATATATATATATATATATATATATATATATATATATATATATATATATATATATATATATATATATATATATATATATATATATATATATATATATATATATATATATATATATATATATTATATATATATATATATATATATATATATATATATATATATATATATATATATATATATATATATATATATATATATATATATATATATATATATATATATATATATATATATATTATAATATATATATATATATATATACTATATATATATATATATATATATATATATATATATATATATATATATATATATATATATATATATATATATATATATATATATATATATATATATATATATATATATATATATATATATATATATATAATATTATATATATATATATATATATATATATAATATATATATATATATATATATATATATATATATATATATATATATATATATATATATATATATATATATATATAATATATATATATATATATATATATATAATATATATATATATATATATATATATATATATATATATATATATATATATATATATATATATATATATATATATATATATATATATATATATATATATATATATATATATATAATATATATATATATATATATATATATATATTATATATATATATATATATATAATATATATATATATATATATATATATATATATATATATATATATATATATATATATATATATTATATATATATATATATATATATATATATATATATATATATATATATATATATATATATATATATATATATATATATATATATATATATATATATATATATATATATATATATATATATATATATATATATATATATATATATATATATATATATATATATATATATATATATATATATATATATATATATATATATATATATATATATAATATATATATATATATATATATATATATATATATATATATATATTATATATATATATATATATATATATATATATATATATATATATATATATATATATATATATATATATATATATATATATATATAATATATATATATATATATATATATATATATATATATATATATATATATATATATATATATATATATATATATATATATATATATATATATATATATATATATATATATATATATATATATATATATATATATATATATATATATATATATATATATATATATATATATATATATATATATATATATATATATATATATATATATATATATATATATATATATATATATATATATATATATATATATATATATATATATATATATATATATATATATATATATTTATATATATATATATATATATATATATATATATATATATATATATATATATATATATATATATATATATATATATATATATTATATATATATATATATATATATATATATATATATATATATATATATATATATATATATATATATATATATATATATATATATATATATATATATATATATATATATATATATATATATATATATATATATATATATATATATATATATATATATATATATATATATATAATATATATATATATATATATATATATATATATATATATATATATATATATATATATATATATATATATATATATATATATATATATATATATATATATATATATATATATATATATATATATATATATATATATATATATATATATATATATATATATATATATATATATATATATATATATATATATATATATATATATATATATATATATATATATATATATATATATATATATATATATATATATATATATATATATATATATATATATATATATATATATATATATATATATATATATATATATATATATATATATATATATATATATATATATATATATATATATATATATATATATATATATATATATATATATATATATATATATATATATATATATATATATATATATATATATATATATATATATATATATATATATATATATATATATATATATATATATATATATATATATATATATATATATATATATATATATATATATATATATATATATATATATATATATATATATATATATATATATATATATATATATATATATATATATATATATATATATATATATATATATATATATATATATATATATATATATATATATATATATATATATATATAGCAAGCAGAGATATCTATATATCTCTGTTTTGCACGAACTTGGCTGAGCAGGAGAAATTTGTAAAAAAGGGGAAATGAGATAACCGAACACTGTTTCGTGTTTGTTTATCAATTTTTCGAACGCTGCTACTACCATGAATCAAATATTTATGTTTGATATTATGAAATTATTTTGGGTATATTGCTGCAATATTGGTACACATATACTCATATACCGCACTTTATTTCCCCGTTACCATACTTGTTTTTATAACCAATAAAAGTATTATTTTATATTTTCCAATAAAATATAAAACCAATAAATGTATTGTATTACATTCTCCAAGTATTTAATGGTCAATTCGTTGCTTTAAAAACATTACACATTAAGGGCCTTATTACAGAAAAAGTAACGATTGGAGTAATTAAACAATAATTACTAAGAATTATTGTTTATCGAATGAATTATTCTATTGTTTCTGGTAACTACGAATTCTTGGAGACAGATTTGCCTCGTTGAATGATGCTTGGATTACCAAAATCTATCGAATGAATGAATGATTAACAACTATCGAATAACTCGATGGTTTTTATTTGATAGTTCCTAACACTAATTGAAATACTAAATATTGAAATAAAAAATTATTGACTAAACAATACTGTCCAAGTATAGAATCAGAGAGTGATGCATTGTTCTGGAATTTATACAACTGTGTGCAGTGGTTGTGAAGGAGGAGAAACAGACGCTGGAGCGTTTTTTTTTTTTGTGTAGAACCAGATTCACCTGGACTAGATTTATGAGTTTTTCCTCATTCATTTTAGCAAATAACAAATATTTCTATTGTTTACTATAAATTTTATGCAAAATGTTCAAATTGGTGCCAGATTGAGTTTCATGGTAAAAGTTTGAATTACGACCAATTCCTTGAACGTTTATTAAGCTAAAGAAAAATTTCTTAAAGATATGGCTACATTGCACAATCGGATTTTGAAGAGATGTGATGTGGCAGCACGATTGAACTGTCAGTTGACGCTACTTGAGAGAATATTAAATTCCGATTGATATTTTGGTTGAGGTTCGGGTCCAGTGTCGTGTTTTGCAGCAACACACACACGAACACCATATAATTATAGCGTTTTGACAATTATAAAGTAGCCCTTAAGGCAGCATAATCAGCCCATTAAGGGCTACTTTACTAATGTCAAAATCCTATCATTATATGGCATTCGTGTGTGTGTTGTTGCAAAACACGACACTTGACCCGAACTTCAGCCAAATATCAAAACGATTTTGGTATTCTCACAAGTAGCGCCAACTGACAGTTTAATCGTGCTGCCACATCTCACCTCTTCAAATACTTATGGTACAATGTAACCACAACTTAAAAAAATGTTCTTTGGCTTAATAAAGGTTGAAGGGATTGTTCGTAATTGAGACTTTTAGCATGGAACTCAATCTGACACCAATTTGAACATGTTTGAAAGCATTTTGCATAAAATTTATAGTAAACAATAGAAATATTTGTTATTTGCTAATATGAATGAGGGAAACTCATGAACTCATAAATCTAGTCCAGGTGAATCCGGTTATATACAAAAAAGAAAAACGCTCCAGCGTCTGTTTCTCCTCCTTCGCATCCACTTTTCGCACAGTTCTATAAATTCTATAACATTGCATCAGTCTCTTCTTCCATACTTGGACAGTATTGTCTAGACAATAATTTTTTATTTTAATATTTAGTATTTTAATCGGTGTTAGAAACTATCGAATAAGAACTATAGAGTAATTCCATAGTTATAAATTATTCATTCATTCGACAGTTTTTATTAATCCAATAATCATTGAACGAGTGAATCTGTCTCCCAGAATTCGTAATTCCAAGAAACTATCGAATAATTCATTCGGAAAACAATCATTCGGTAGTTCTTAGTAAATCAAAAATCTTTCAGATAGTAAAAGCCGATACCCAATTAATTAAAGAAGAGAAACCAGTCAGTTGATTATTTTGTCAACACATGAATTGAACGTGGATAAGTCCAATAAATGAATGGATGAAAGAATGAGAAAATCATTCGATTGTTCCCAACACTAATTTTAATATTAATGTATTATTTTCGTAACCACAAATTAGCACAGTCACAAGGTAACATAAGGTAAAAGAAGTATGTCGAACAGCACGTGGCCTGTCAGAAAATTTCCAAATATGTTTAATTTGTGAAACGGGATCAAATTATTAGGTCCATTAACAAAATATATGCAATTTATGGATGGAAGAAAAGTGGTCTACACATTATATAGTACCAGCATAAAATAAGGGCCTTAATACGAAGTACAAACCAAAAGCAAGAGACCATTCGCTCCGGGCACTTTATCTAAGGAAGCTGACTAAACTTTTGCATACTAAAACAATTTGGAGCTTTCCGTCAAAGCCAGCGTCGCTGTTTCTCCAATCGTTACTTTTTGCGTAATAAGGCCCTTAATGTGTAATGTTTTTAAAGCAACGAATTGACTATTAAATAATTGGAAAATATAATACAATACTTTTATTGGTTTTGTATTATATACCCAAAATATACCAAAATAATTTGATAATATCCAAACATAAATGTTTAATTCGTGCTAGTGGCAACGCTCGCAAAATAAAAAAAAACATTTCTCCTGCTCAGTCAAGTTCGTGTAAAGGCAGCATAACCAGACCATAACAATTGTTCGTATTAATTTTTCTGTTCAAATTGATTCCGTGTTTTTCAAACCTCGGTGAAAATAAATTGTTAATAGCCACGGCTATTTTAAATTATCTTCGCTTGGTGTCCATACTCTGGACAGAAATACAGTGCACTCATATCCGCGTATAGGATCACCGAAATGTTCCGAAAATTGTTCCCGAGAGCGCGCTTGAAATATTTGCGGTTCAAGTGATTTAACTGATTATAACAAATAATTTAAGTCGTGTCTTTTAAGTAAATCTTAAAACTAAAATATCGCGTTTTCCGCCGGATTGAAATGTTTAAAAGTTTTTAATTTTTTTCAGTTTTCCATTACCTCGGGAATCTTCATTCTATTCGCAAGTCATGATATGTGAGGTAAAAGAAAGAGCCAAAGGCATCAAAAGTTGAGTTAATTATTCTTTTATTAGCTCATTTGTTGGTAGAGTCAATTAACAAAAGTGGCGAAGTGGTTTGGTAACCGGTAGTAGCGACTTGATCGACCAATATATCATCAAACATTTGACTAAATGCAACAATTTTCTACACATTCGTGAAGTTCGTTCAGAACTCTTTTCCCCACAAAAATTGTGACAACCAATGCCAAAACTGATGGACAAAAAATGATTGACATGACCAAAACTCACGTACAGGGTTTTTACTTATGGATGCGTAGTTCACCATAGTGATGTCACGTATGACATTACATGAGAATATTGTGTAAACAATGATGAATTGTTCGTTTTATATTGGCTTTTGGAGTGATAAAAATTAAGGCTAACCAATATATTTAAATTATTATCCTATAATAATGAGGAATTTGATTGTTAGAAATGAGAGTAAAAAAGTTGATATACTTTAATTTACTAGTTCCGTGTTTCTACCAACTAACATAAAATTTATCTTCCAAGCGACAAAGGAACGTGAAGGAGAAATTGATTCACAAATTATTGAAATTGATCCACATTAAAGACACACAGAAATCAATATGAGGATTCGAATTTGAGAAAACGCATAAATGGATAATAATTATATCCCTCAGATCTTAAAATATGGCGATAACAATGCTGGAGATGATAAAATGGAGGAAGATTGTGCAATTAAGTTGCATATAAAACTTTAGAAGCGGCTTTTTAAAATATTGTGAATCCTGTTTGCAGTGCCGGTGGTTTTTTGAATGAGTGTGCCAGTCGATTAATGGGTATTGGTGATTGGATACTAGAATCTAATTTTTATAAATACTAACAGACCAATAGGGATTTTCCACTAAATTTTGAATTAGAAAAACATTTAGTATTCTTTGAATATCTTTATACACGTGCGGAATGAGCAATTACTTTGAATTTAAGTCTCCTAAAAAATGTAACAGGTAAGGGGAATCTCTAAAGCATTCAAATCTGACGTTAATACATATCGGACAAGTTCTAAGACTGATGTCTCACTATCTTGTGGATGGCGCTTCAATATAACCACCAATTTTCCTTCATGTGACAATTGGAGAACGAGTTCCGGACACTTGAGCTGTTCCCGACGGAAAATCACTTTGCATCCCGCTACAATTGTGTGTAATGATATACGAGAAAGTCGTTTGATACGGACACGTTGGGTAATCGGAGAGTATATCATTGGTTACGACGGACTATGGTAATGCAAGCGTTTGGTACTGGATCACTGGTATGCATGCAATAGTCGAGAATATAATGTTTACTTGTTTATTTACTCGTGTACAATGAATCGTCACTCCTTAATTGAAAATGATCGGATGGATAAGTACACCGAATTTTGTATAATGTTATTATTTTATTTATAAAATACAATTACTTTTTTATTTAATTTCTATGATTGGTATATATAAGCTCTCTATAAAAAACTTTATTTTATTTATTATTAATTTTGAAGCTTTCAATTAGAAAACACCGGCGGCCAACATCTTACCGTGATACGTCGATGGGAGCGTCCAAAAACCTGAGGGTGTGACCATTTCCTGGACATTCAACCTTACTACATACTCGCATACGTGGCATATTTCTTGAAAAAATTATAATTTTTTTGGAATCTTCAAAATAATTTTTAAGGTGTACAAATTTAAAAATTGTGGTGAAAAAATATATTGCGAACAGTGCACAGCGCTGTATATAAACGTATAGAAGCGTGTACATAAATTATACGAGTAAATTTTACATCAGTCTCAACAATTCGGTACACTCAAGTGGGTGATGCCTTATCCCTGTAACACAGGTTCTTATAGGGAACGAGAAAAAAATGTCAACGCTGCTTGCGTCGACGACAACAGAAAGCTTAGGATCAGAGATAATGAGATAGGAAATTTTTTACCCACAAAAAAATGTGGCGAAAAACCCAAAATTTTACACGACCGATACTCACGTACGGGGCCTTTAAATATCAATGCATAGTTCACCAAAGTTATGTCGCGTATGACATTTCGTGATAATACTATGTAAACAACTAATATTAACAATTGTTCGTACTAATTTTTGTGCTAAAATTAATTCCGTGTTTCTCAGTTAAACTTTGGTGAAAGTATATTATTAATAGCCACGGCTACTTTAAATTATCTGCGTGTGGTGTCCATACTCAGGACAGAAATATAGTGCCCTCAGATTCTTGTACAGGATGACTGCAATCTTGCCAAAATTATTTGTGGTTCAAGTGATTTAACTGAATTAATTTCAGTCGTGTCCCGACGAAGCTATATTTTAAACATAAAATATCGCGTTTTCCGTCGGTTTGAAATTTTTAAAAGCTTTTTCAGTTTTCTATTACCTCGGGAATCTTCTTCATTATATTCGCGTCATGATATATGCGATAAGGCTTTTTGGTGAAACATTCAAAGGCATCGAAAGTTGAATTAATTATTAATTCATTATTAGCTCATTTAATGGAGAAGTGGTTTTGATAACCGATGGTAGTGATTTTATCGGTCAATCTATCATCAAGCGTGCAACATAATGCAAGGATTCTCTACACATTCGGGAAGTTCGTGGATCTTGTGCCGTATATTGACTTAATAGGTATCCTTGGTACATATTTTGGCCTATTTTTCCAACGCTTGTATAGCCTTCATTTTTCAGATTTCGTTCAATTTTCAGATTCATCTTCCTGCCCGAATTCTCGCTCTTTTATTGGTGATATTTCTGAATATCTGGAAAGTGGTGAAAATAATAGTGACGTAATAACACCAGCGTTAATATTTACAATTTAGGAAAATTACTTTTTGCCCACTCAGTGTAGTTGGCAAAATATTGTTATTATTTAATTCATTATTAATTAATTATTAACAATATTAATTATGCTTATTTCAAACGGGGGTAATTATTTTGAAGATTTGAAATTTACATTCCCGGAAATTATGATTATTTTCATGTTAGGAAAAGTACTTTTTTGTGCTTATTTTAATTGGCAAAGAATTACTGTTTTAAACAATTCATTCAGATTCAAATTCAGGTTACATAAAGCAAAATTGAATGCTATTATTATCGTTGGGAACCAACAACGGCGGAAGTGGTATGGATTTTTTATTGACAATGGTACTTTTTGCGTACTTTGGAAATTCAAATTCACTTTTTTTTTGTTTTAAAGAATAATTTTATTTGCACCAGCGGGAGTAAATATACTTTTGACTATTTCAAATAGAGCTCTGCGATAATTATTTTATTAAAATTGAAAATTAGTTAATATATCTCAAATTGTTTTATGCCGTGAACCCCGTTTCAATACTTACTTACGAAAAAGGTGAATAATAAAATATGTACCTTACAAGCAGGTCATTCTTAATTGACTGAATTCAATGCCGATGTAAAACGTAGCTCAACAGCGCGTTCACATTCAATGGATTTACTTGGGTTTCGGACTAGGTTTTGGATTTAGAGCGTAACCCAACATAAACCCGGGTTTGTTCCATATGAATTGTTGCTGTGAATTTTTCATAAATCCAAGAAAAGTCTTGGGTTTGATTCGAAGTTCGGACAAACCCTGATTCGAAGTTCGGACAAAAGTACCATACAACTCGTGTGATAGAAGGAGATAAATATTGCCCACAATTATATGTCAAAAAATAAAACTTGGTAATATAAGGGAAAAAAAGAAAGAGTAAGTATTTTCCAAAAGCAAATAATACAATTTAAAAAGCTTCAAAAAATAACAAAATTTGTATTTTCATATGAGTTCGGTTATGAAAAATTCATTCATTCAAAAATTCAGTGGAGATGGAGCGTCTCGGAATTCCTGGCATTAATGCCGAGGAAATCACAAATAAGATGAAAAATGTTACGGCAAAATACAAATAAGTAATAAGCAGGCAAATTACAAACAAACAATAAATTGCGTATTTTGTCAGAAAAAACCTGGGTTTGTGAATGTGAACGCTGGATCAGCTGATCGATGTTCGAAAGCCCAAACCCAGGTTAATTTTTTATGTGAACGCGCTATAAGTTATGCCAACGCCGATTTTTATATATTATAATTTTTTTATATTTAGATTTGATGTTATATTAATTTAGCCTAATTGCAGAAGTTCACAGAAATGTTAAGAAAATCTCTAGAAAATGTTGCGAGTACATGTATGTGCCTTATTTGGTTCTCCTAATAAAGTTAAATAAATAAAATAAAGTTAAATAAATGAAATAAAAGAAATAAATTAATTTAAATATATATGCATCGTTATAGTTCACGTCAATAGAAATTTTATCAGATCAAGATGCTTTGCGATTGTTATATTTTAACTACGTAATATCAGCCGGTTTGAATTTTAATAAGCAGTTACCTGTTATTTCTTACGAAATCATAAATATTTCCGAATCGGAAGAATTTTTACCAATTATTTTTACCAATCAAAACGCAGAGCGATCTTAAATCTTCACACTTTCTCTTTGTTTTATCCTCTTCGCAGTTATCATGATTTAGCTACTTCGGGAATCGACCGGGGTTTAAAAATAACCTTCATAATAAAACATATTTTCTAACGGAAAAAGGAATTTGGTTTCTCACAAATTACTTCTAATTGTTTGGTTAAGCAAATAATACCTTCAAATCTAAGTACATATAAAAACCATGTGCACTCACAATTACACATTTGTCAAGAAAAATGTATCTGAATGGGTATGTTTTTATGTGTAAATTTTAACTAAGTCGGAATCTCAAAATAATTGGATAAATGTCACGGGTCTAAGACCAAAAATTTTCATTGGAAGACTGATGTCATTTGGGGCACCGTAGGTGAGTTTGAGCATAAGAAAACGTCATTGGGGGCACCGTAGGTGAGTTTCTGAGTTACAATGTCGTCAATATCCGAGTTACAATGTCCGTTTATGAGTTACAATGTCCGTTTCCACTAACTCTACTATGCATTTTTGCGTCAAATCTACAACCAGAGTTGCATTTTCAGAAGTTTCCTATCTGATTAGAATGTTATATTTTGTGCTACGCGTCTTTGCTCTTTTGGTTTTCGAAAGTTCGCACGGAATTTCTATGTTTTTACGGTATAACTTTTAATGTCTCTACATTACTTTTAGCCTTTTGTTGTTAAAAAGGAACTAGTTTTGAATATTATGGCTGCAACACATATAATTATTGCTTGCTGGTCGCGATTAACAAAGCAGATTATCACTGGTAATATTCAAGGTTTAGCGAGGAGCAGAGATAACGAGATAGGAAACTTCTCAAACTGCAACTCTGATTTAAAGTAGTGTTCGTGAGTTTCAGACCTCGGCTCATAATTTCTTTCGTGGCCATTTTATGTAACAAACCCTGACTAATGATTACTTCTCGGAAATTCTAGCTTTAAACCCGGTCATTACACCGGGTATATGCCAACGTAGTTATTGGTTTATAAAATTTACATGTACACTATGGTTTAAGATGCGTAAACAACTTATGCGCATGTTTTATTTGATGACTAAAATATGTGTATAAATTTATTAGGAACAAATAAATGTATTTATTTCATACGTGTGAGAATATAAACGAAATTCAATTTCCTGAAATATTTTAATATATAACAAATTCGATTGACTTATTTAATAGAACACTCAAATCATCTAAACCAATTTTTGGACACCAGAATGTAAAAATAACCTAAAAATAAAATTACATGAAACAATTGATTTGAACAAATTGTTCACATTGTTTTATTAACCACTCTACTACCATTAATGTGAAGCCAATTGTTAGTCGCACTAGTTCATGGTAAATATAAGATATCTTACTTGAGTATACCAATCCACAAATATGAGTATTCTTATTTTCAGTTGAAATTATATTATTATTAAAAGGTTTCTTCCTTCATCGTAAATTATTTAGTTTAGCTTCTGAGCCCCTATGTGCTCACATTAATAAACATACCTACATGGAAGTATTTATTTATTAACATCAAGAGTAGAGATAAAGGGATAGGACACTTCGCACTAATTTGTATGCATTTGCTCTATACAAGCACAGAATGGTACAAATTTAGCTGGAATTAGGTACTTATTTCTTAGGAAACGCGTACTCGCGACAATATCAATCAAAAACATGGATTCGATTAGAAGATGCCTTGGATTTTAAACGTCAAAGGTTTGGTGAATATGATAGAACCTTCTGAGGATTTTGATTAATATTTTCACAAAATTTACTTCGTGATTGTTAAAAAATAGTTCAACGATGAACAGAGAGATAATTGTGTGGAAATTGGATATTGTTTTTGATATCTCAAGCTTCCAACATATAATATTTGGAACTGAATTGAGGGACATACTGCTCCATGAGACCTCGGTACAATCGTTGCAGAAATCACACCACTTTTTTTTATGTGTAAATCAAATGTGTAAAACATGTGGCATTGATATACCCCAATTATTTCTTCACCTCTCCGTTAAATTCGATGATTTTAGTGTTGCCTGCATATGCAGCGCTTACTACTTAATGCCATTTTGTGTAATCACATTAAAGCAGTGTTGCTGGTATTCGACAATAAGTATTATATCCGAGCTTTCTGTTTATTGTTAAAAAAATTAATAAAATAATATATTAATATTGCTGCGTATGCATCCAACAATTATCGCGTTCAGCATATTTGATAATTTTTGGTACGGCACATAACAATTTAAAACCTTTTGGATTGAAATTTCAAACGCTTCGGTAATTTCTGTGCTATATTAACAAAATTTTTAGTTAAACCATATAT
The DNA here is from genome assembly GCA_963966595.1 of Physocephala rufipes. Taxonomy (NCBI): domain Eukaryota; kingdom Metazoa; phylum Arthropoda; class Insecta; order Diptera; family Conopidae; genus Physocephala; species Physocephala rufipes. The sequence continues at coordinate 675,312 of OZ016501.1, read as the reverse complement.
TTGCAGATAAGGTTATTTCAATTAGGGCGTAAAGAATACTCACAAAATTATTTTGCACCGCTGTGATAATTTCGTCACCGACTTCTCCACCACACCTTTAAATATAAATAATATTACAAAGATTTCAATTTAATATAATTTAATATAATTAAATAAATTTCGATGATAAAAATAAATATGCCAGACCTGCGAATATTCTTCCAGGATGAGTGTCCTGGTTGTGGGGTGGGGGATCCGCAAATGTACACGTTTCCGGACGCAGCCACCATTCGAAAACGTTCATGTACAAAGAGGGTACAATAAATAATGCAGGTTCTGTGAGCGTAGGTTTCGGCGAATTGTTCCTCTTCTTAAGTCAATGGATGGCTTACCAAGGACAGTACAAGAACGTATGCGTTCATCTACCTCACCCATGGGACAGCAGATGATGATGGCCATGAATTTCTGGAGTTATATTATTTTGGGTTAGATAATGATTGTAACTGGTAAACAGTGTACTAATTTTGATTTACTTGGTCATAAATTGTCGGTTTTGATGGGGAAGGAAAAGACTTTTTAAATTTCGAAAAGTTTCATTCCGAACTGTGGAGAACTGTGGCTATCCTGGGCTTGCGTGGAGCCATTGGACAGCTCTTCATCATCTTAGTGGTTGCAAATTTTGGTCCTCTGGCCTGTTCGATCGTTACCACGACGCGTGGTAACAATCTTTACTGTTTTATTCCCGGTGTTTTTCGGAAATGTGTCGATTGCCCGTCACTGGATTGGTGGTGCATCAGTTTTTGTTGGGCTTTTTGCCGACATAATTTATGGCAAAAGTGATCAAACGAAGAAGTTGCTAGTTAGCAGAGCAAGGGATAAGGAAGAGAATAATTTATTTCCCCAGAAATAGTACAATTTTGTATAGTTTTGATGTCGTTTTCTTATTTTTTCATGAATGTTGAAAATATTCGCGTATTTTGCTTAAGGCATATATGAAATCAGCTTCCCTTTGTGGTCCATATTTATAATATTTTGAGAAATCTGTAAGCGATTTTATGAATTCGGATGTCATTACATACAGACAGGTGTGCGAGTGCTCTTTTGTAAATAAAGTGTAATAAACGAGAGATATAATAAATTGAAATAACCTATAGATCCTACCAGATAACAAAAGGAGAAAATATTATTACCAAAAACAAAAGTCAAGAAAGTATTATTTAGGACGAGCGGTCTTATTAATAAAATCGAAGGAGGCACAGGTTTGAGTCTTAGGTGTGGAGAAAATGGGCCCTTTAGTAGGATTTACTTCCTCTATTCTATGCACAAACAGTTTGTTGATAGGATGGAATGGTAATTTTTTTAGTTCCGTTTCTGCCATATTTGATTTGGGCCTTGATTTTCAATTCAATTTTCGCTTGTTAAAGAAATTGGATAAGGATATACTTCAGGAGAACAATTCATACTTATATCCTATCCCCTTTAAAAGAGGAAAAAGGATATATTAATGTTGATAGTAAGTTTGTAACGCAGGAAGGAGCTACAATTGATATAGAAAAGTATACATATTCTCGCTCATAATGATCCCCTGAGTCGATTTAGGCGTATCTGTCCGTCAATCTGTACGTCTGTCTGTGGAAATCATGATTACAAGAGAACGATAAAGCTATCATTATATATTTTTAGTGCGAGCCTTTGTTGTTGGGGTAGGCTGGTAGACATAGAAAATGGGCAAAATCGGACGACTGACATACCTACTTTTGGTATTTAATGTGAATTGAATCGTGTTTAGAGCCCAATTTTTCAGCTCTGAGTACGAAATTGTAAGTATGATTTTATATCCCTATCTACTACCTCATTGATAAACATAGACTAAAAAATGGGTATGGTCCGCCCACTAGAAACAAAATTCATGACTAGAGGCGTAAAAATAGTGATATTGTCACGAAATTTGGTACGAATGTTCTCTGTCATCATAGGCTGGTTGGTATTAATGGGTACGATAGGACAACTGCCGGCATACGGTGTTTATACATCAATTTTTAAACTTACGTTGTGAGCCTGAAAGTGAATTTTCGTATCCAAGTCCAGCTTCTCAGTTGGAAATATTTTTTAAAAAAATGGCGTGATCCGCCGACTAGACACAAGCATTGCTACTATAGGAATAAAAATAGAGCTATCGTCATGAAATTTGGTAGGAATATTCATTGTCATCATAGGCTAATTCTTTCGTTGTTATTTTTTACAGAAATTCCTCTTTTCCAGAAAGTTTACTTTGGTTAATGCTTTGTAATGCAATGAAGGATTTGCGGGATTTTAATGGCGGACTACATATTTACAAGCTAATAATGAGCGGTGATTTTAATATATGCCGTAACGGAACCAATCCAAGTATGAAAGATTCATTAATAAAGGAAGGACTGCATTCAATATTGCATTCAATATTGATACTCTAACTAACTCTAAGTTATTGATCTATAAAACTAAATTATATTTGATGCACACTTTTATGCTTTGAGCCTTGCGAATATAATATATGCCTTAATTTATTTACAAAATACATAGCATTTTCATGGGGGTTAGCATGCAAAGCAAATTAAATTTATTATGTGTTTTAGTTTAATTAATAACTTATCATGGATTACTTAATCAATAGAAGCAAATCATATGAGCCAAATCTTTAGACACTAATAAAGAGGATTGTATGATATAATTTTTTGATCTAATTCTAAGAATTGCGTTATTCACTACTCCAATTAGCTGATCGATGTTCGAAAGCTTAGACCCAAGCTTATTTTTCATATGAGCAATCTATAACATTACTTTGAGGTCAGACATTAATCCCACTTAGAGGCAGACTCATATGTTTTAATATCGCAATATGCCAGAGTATATATTCTTTTTAAACCAATTCGTGAAAATAGCGATTGTTACTTTTTGTCACAATTATATTATTTTAGTGAGTTATATTCTTTATTCTAAAGAACTTAGTTTAAATTAGGCTACCGGCCACTCATATTGATATCAATAATTTTTCGAAATTAATTATTTGCAATAATGTGATTAATTTATCGGAGGAACTTAGAAAATCAAATGCTTATATCGTGTGGCGTTGGCATACCCTAATTATTTCTCCACGTCGTCTGGAGACTTCGGTTAAAAATTTTCGTTTTCACCAACCTTCGGTTAAAAATGTTCGTTTTCACCAGGCTTCGTTTAACAAACTTTCGGTCAACTACAAGTTGTAAGAGATTATGACGTTTGTTCTATTACATTTGAAAAAAATTGTAAATCGTTCCATTTTAATTTATTGGTATAAGTGCAGAATAGGTGTCCGGCTTCGATTTGTTTTATTTTTGGCGCATCGTTACACTTCACCTTTAGAAACCTAATCAACTAAAACATTTTTTGAGGTCGCCATTATGGATTTAGAAGCACTTAAGCATTAAAAACACAACGTTATATCTCTACAACCGATCGAGACAGAACACTGGCAGATATACCATTTAGTGGTATTTAAATTGTCTATAACTAAGATAGAATACCTCTTTGTCGGTTTAAATGCCGTTATAGAGTTATTTCATTTTTTCTAAAAATATGTACATACTTTGTATAAAAAACTGTGTTTCCCGCCTAAACAAATGCATTTAGGTACCAAAAAATTCGCTTTTATAAGAGGTCCAACCTTTTTACCTTTCAATCGATGTATTGCATGATACACTTATTGCTTTAGTTTATATGGTTTACTTAATTAAAGATGTAAGGGGTAATATTTTTATATGGTACACCCAAATAATAAAGGTACAAAATTAGAGTTGTAAGAGGGTAGAAAAATACCTACCATTTCCAGTATATCGTACGCTACAGTTCGTAGACCTGTTCTACCTGTTCTAAGATAGGCAATAGAAATACCTTCAAAATGTTATATCTGCCGGCATGATATCACGATTGGTTACCGAGATATAATGATATATTTAATGAAAGTTTGGGTGCTTCTAAATCCAAAAGGGCGGGCGATCTCAACAAATTTTTTAGTTTATTACGTTTCTGATAGCGAAAAATAACGGTAAAATTTTTTCCTTAAAAAGGGTTTCGTACCCCTATTCCGAACTTGTTGCAATCTATTTGACGAAAATATTGTTGACTTTAAAATTTTTTACAAGAATTAAAACCTTCATACAGTGTCAGCTGACAAATTGAATGAAATCTTTAGGTTAAACGGTACCCCAAGTGTCGGTTAAATTAACTGAGACTTTAACCAGAAGATTCACTTAACCGGACATTGTGAAAACGAAATTTTTTCTAACCTCCGGTTAAAGTCCCGGTTAGCACTTAACCGAACATTGTGAAAACGGCTCTAAGTAATTGTTGCCTATTCAAGAGTGCATAGAAAAGACAAAAACAGAAAAAATGAATTTTTTTATTTATAAAAGAAGTTAACAAATCAAAATACCAGTCTTGCTGCAGTTCAAATTGCCACTGAATTTAACAAATTGTATAAATTTTGGTACTGTACTCAAAATTGACCCCAACAGTTTTATTGTAATTTTACAGCTCTTTATAGGTTCAACGTCATATTAACAAAATTTTTCGATAAAGCATTTATTTACGGATTAGACTAAATTGTGACATAAAAGATAATGGTAAAATACTGGCATAAAAATTTTTTGATCGTTTCACTTTTTAGTTTCATTTATCAACTTATTCCGCACGTTGTGTCGATTTTAATAACTATTGTATATTTATTTGGAATAAAACCTCATCTTTTCAAATTTTTAAGTTCTTGAATATCTTGATAAGTTAAATGAATTCAAATAACTGGCACAGCTCAGGATATATCGGCGATTATAGTTTAATACTTGAAGGCTCTAGCCATGCCCTGGGAGTACAGACAAAAAATTTTGTTGCTATTGTAATCAGCGTAGAAAACTACTACTACAACAACATATATGAAAAAATACAACAAAATTACTCTATGGTAATATGTTCCTAAATTTGTTAGAGTGAATATTTTTATTCGACCCTCATTTTTCCCCATACTTAGTATTTCGCAGCTCAGTTTTTTGTTTATTAAAATGAAATAGTTCTAACTATACTCAATTTCTGCTTTTAAATACTGAATCATATTATATTTATTAAACGATTGAAAAAGCGGAACAAGTTCAGAATAGGGGTTCTTTTTAATGACATTTTTTACCGTTATTTCTCACTGTTAGAAGTGTGAGGAGGAAAAAATTTTGTTGAGGAAGTCCCCCATTTTGGATTTAGAAGCATTCAAATATTCAATAAACACAATGATATATCTCTGTGACCAATCGAGATATCATGCCGGCAGATGTAGCATTTCAAAGGTATTACATACATCGTCTACAATTAATATTACATATCTATTTGTCAAAAGCATCGCCATTAAAGTGTTATTCCAATTTTTGTAAAAATATGCAACTTTTTTAAAAAAACTATTTTTCCCTATTAAATGAATATATTAATAAAGTACCAAAAATTTATGTTTTCTAAAGAGTCCACCCTTTTACCTTCCAAACGATGTACCACATGATATACTTATTACTATGTTTATAAATTATCTAATTTAATTTAATTCAAATTTCTAATTAATCCAGTTTATCTAATTTCTAACTTATCTACTTAAGCATCACTAAAGTACTCTTATATGGCCGATCATCGGCAGCGGCAAGGATTATAACACCCAATCAGTAGAATACACATGGTAAACTCAAGTACCTGAATAAAAGTCCTTTTATATAAGTGGCCTTCGGCTGCTGCAAGGATCATAACCTTCAGCCAGTAAATTACTCACAATAATATGAAGTTCTTACATAAAAGTGCTTTTGTATAGGCGACCTTTGGCCATGGCAAGGATCATAATCCTCCGCTACCAGAATACTTGCGGTAATATACAGTATTTGCATAAAATTGCATGAAATTACCAAATTCCTAAGAAAAGTGTCTCTTTTTGTGAATGTATGTCAAAAATGCGCATGAATTATTGCGAGTGTTTTATCTCTTTACCTCTGGTATGAAGTTGAGATCTCAGACTGTTAATTTTAAAATACAGTAATACAGTAAACAGTAAAGTACAGTAAACTTAACAGTAATTTCTGAAAAACTGGCATCGCAACAGTTAATTATCTTTTTTAAACACAAAAAATCCGTGTTTACTTTGAAACGCAGCCCAAACACCCACGGGAGACAGAAATATTTGAGCCGAATTTCATTCCGACAGCTCTGTTCGTTCTCCTGCAGTAGTAGTTCCGTCAATATGAAAGACGAAAAGACGGGCGACATAGGTACAACATGCGTAATATAAAAACAACCCATATTAACATAAAATCAATGCGGTTGCTATCATTTGCACACGCTTCTTCCTTTTCTACGTTTTTCGGAGTTCATTATGGATTAAAGTTCATTTACGAATATATGTAGTTATTGTATGAGTCGAAAAACCGCGAGTGTCATATTAAGGATTGGGGTAAAACTACATATAAGCTGAAATGATATTTCCAATGCGAACAACTGACCGATTGACAGGCAATATCATAGAGAAGGGTTTTTGCAGTGGATGAAAGTACAGAGTTTGTTTTTTATTGTAAAATACAATGTATTTAAACCAATTAAAACCGCCTTGAAATTGTTATTCGATCAATTCGCCATACTATTGATGAGAAATAAAGTAAGCGAGGTGTCTATTGACAAAATTCTACTTAGAACAAAAGCTGAGGTATATATTGCTTATGTCTGAGATCGAAGCAATGGCGCCGTTAAATTTTATCAAATAGTTGCAGCATATTTTGATATCAAATATGGTGGGATCTGCCACCAACTTTGATGGAAATAAAGCAAATATTAGTGGAAATTTGAAAAAAATTTATATTCATTTTTGCTTTTCACATCAGGCGTCAAGTGCATGATTGCTCTCCTGATGATATCGTAGATAGATCGGATACCGGAAAAAATTTTTACCTTCGCAAAAAGGGTACATTTGTATAATTTTACTCTCTCTTCTTCCTCTCATTTTCACTGTTCCACTTTTCCAAACTTTTGGTACAAATTGTTACTGTTAATTTTATTGTACTACAATTTGTTCATTTTTATACCCTACACCCGAATGGTTTAGGGTATATTAAGTTTGTTCCTCTGTTTGTAACGCATTCAAGGAGGTGTGACAGGTATGGAATAGTATGTATATATATTCTGGCTCAGAATAATCTCCTGAGCCGATTTAGCCCTCTCCGTCGTCTGTCTGTCTGTTGAGATAACGATTACGATAGAACAAATATAGATATTGTCATGAAATTTTGCACAAATATTCGCTGTTATTGTAAGCATGTTTGTATAGAATATAGCAAAGCCTGATGAGAACTACGCATACTTTTTATAGCTTATATGAATGTATGGACATATGAAGCTCAATTTCAACGTTTGTAGAGCGTATTTGAAGACAGAATTTTATCCTGGAACTGAAACACGAATACTAAGTTATTTTTCAAAATGTGGGCATAGCCCGCACACCAGAGCCACTGTTATAGAAAAGACGTCATTACAGTAGAATAAGTAGAGACATTGTAACGGAATTTGGCACGAATATTCTCGATAGTAACAAATTTATTGGTTTCGAAAATTGGAACTGGACCATTGAAGACTGGAACTGAACCACGTATACTAAGTTATTTTACAAAAAGTGGGCGTGATTCGCGCCTCTTCTAAGAATACGGATATATTCTGTGGGTGTAGGGTATTTAAGCTTCGGCTACGCTGACGATATTACCCTTACTTGTATATTTTGATGTGGAATTCTCGTGTTTATGAAAGGGAGTGTGGGTTTCTATTTGATGGAAAAACTTATCCAGGTGTTCAATAAATTTGTTTGAACTTATAACAATTCAATATCATTTATCTAGTATTTATTGTATATACTTACGAGTGTGTTTTTCGAGGGGTGCATTGCGTATAAGGGCGGAGAGCGGATGTGTATGCGCTGATGTATGTATGTTTATTTCTTCGCGCAAATAATGTACTATGATTGTTTTACTTTTAACCCTCGTTAAGAGCTACAAGTATTTATTCTATATTACGGGAAGAGTTATTTTTAGTCTTTTGTTAAAACTTAACCCTTTTAACCATTGAATATTCTATTAGATCTCAAAATTACCAATTACGGAAGGAATAGTTTATATTTAAAAATATCTGTTTTAATAAAATACCAAATACCAAGAAGACCAAATATCTGTTTTAATAAAATTATAGCGGCCGACTGACAAATTTTCTAACCAGGAACAATCATAAAATTAGAGAGATAATAACTTGTGCCGAATTGTGCCGAATCATGACCATACCTCTTTTCGCTCTCTCATAATTCTGATTTCAACAGACAGACGGACGGACGCACAGAGCTAAATCGATTTAGGGGAGATTGTTCTGAGCCAGAATATATACACTTTCCCATACATGCCGCACCTGCCTTTAAGGCGTTACAAACAAGTAACAAACTTAATATGCCCTTAAACCCTCGGGTATAGGGTAAAATAATAACTTCTATCTAAGGTAAGGAGTATAGGAAGTAAGTTCCTCAATCACGTAAATAAATAATAATGATGCACGTCCTCTTACCGATTCAACACCCCTTCTCAATCGCTCAAACCCAACATTAATACTATATTCTTAAATCTCGTGTCATCCAATGCTTAAGGCCAATATATGATAGCTGATAGTGCCGATTAATTCAATTTGAATAAATATATTCGCGATACAATCTCTTATAGAATGAAGCTTAATATTAATAACATCATAATTATTATCAATATGTCTGAGTAGTTTTGATTCTGTTGAATTTATCATTGCAAATAGCCTCCGTAATCTTCGGATATTCTTATTTGTTCGTCATCCAGTCCTCTTAGGTCTTGTACCAAACTTGTACCAAACTTGTCAAATTGCTTTGGTAGTTGCTGCAAAAAGCACATTCAGATTTTGTATTTGATTCATGCTAGTAGCGACGCTCGTAAAATGGATAGACGCAGTTCGAATGTCTGATATCCCCTTTGTACAAGTTTTTCTAAAACTAAAACTATCTCAAAATCAATAATAATTACGACCTGAAGAAACAAATATATAAAATAAGTTACTCAATCAAGTATATAAATGATAATGCTGTTTGTTTGCCAACCAATCTAATATCGTCTGCATTAGCTTTTAAATAATAGATTTTGCAATATAATTGAAGCTTTTATGGTGTTTCCAGAAAGTGGTTTTCAGCGATTTTAGGTTTTAGCTTGAATTGTTCTCACGAGCTCTGGTGCTTAAATTTTTGAACGATGTGTAATTATTTCGCTTAAAGCACGGTTCGATTGTGTTTAGCAAAAATTTGTTTCAACCGATGTAAATAGGCTTAAGAAACTGAGTCCGTAAAAAATTAAGTTTTTAATTTTCATCGCAGTACTACGTTACTTAAGCGCATGTTGAATGTTTTAATTTAATTTAATGGGATTAACTTTGTAAAATACTATTTAGCTTTTATAAATTTAATTAGTTTTAACACTTAAAATTAAACACTATAGAGTTTGAAATTTTGTTGCATAATCTTTATTTTAATTAAAATTATTTAAATGATGACTAGATCGTGAACTTATTAAATTTATGGACTAGATTCCAGGTAATATATACCACAAAATAAGCGAAGATTAAAGACAAATAAACGGCATCACAAAGGAAACTAATTAAAATCAACAAGGGAGGGGTGGATTAAAGCCTACAATTCTGGATGATATGTCTTGATCGGAGTTTTTTAAAGTTGGTCATTGGCAAACTTGTGGCTCTTGTTGTTGTTGTTATTGTTTTGGAAAAGCATACGCTTTCTCAGTTGCTATCATGGTCGCATCTGTTGTAACCACAGATTTTGATTTGGTGGTAGTTATGGGCTTTGATGATGATGATAACACTGCACTTACTGCTCCAGATTCAACGGTGCTCTCTGCTAATTTTTTAAAGTGAATCGAAGATTCGTTGCTAAGACTTCCTCTGTCATGATGATGATAATTTTGTTGGTGACGGTGCTGATGATGAGCCGACGTAGTCGAGTAATATTCTTTGTACAAATTATTTTGATGTTGTTGTTGATGGTGCGGCTGCTGAACGTGCTGGTGAGAATGATTGTTGTGCTGATGATTGTGGTGAAGCCCGCCAGCGTGTGCATTGTATGTCACTGTCGGTGTGCGCGGGTCCTCTGGAGTCCAAATGCGTGCATATAATTTATTGCCCTGAGAGCGATCACTTTTGCGATACCAAGATAGCGAATGTGAAACGCCGCCACCTGGAGTTACAATTTTTATAATAAATATTTGTTTCAGATGTTTGACTGCTATTTTTAAACATATTCTTACACGCTAAATGGCAGATCGAGTTTGCAGATGAGCACACGGAATCACAAAAAACCATCCATACACAGGCACATACATAGACACACGTGCACACATAAACACACGCACGCAACCACACACATGCATTCAAATACACACACATACACACGCACACACACACGCAAACACACGTACAACACGACACACACCCACACCCACAAACATATACAAAAATATACACAAGCATAAACATACAAAGCCACAAACTTACACCTAAAGCACATCTCACACACTTATCCACATAAGCACGCCTAGACGAGCGAGAACATATAACGTAAATAACGTTTAGCACGGATACCACATCCCCATCAAACAGTGACTGGATCTTGTTGCCTCGTAACTTGTTGTCAAGATCGTAATTTGATGTTGTTGCCTTTAAGGTATATTAAGTTCGTTCCCCCGTTTGTAACGCATTCAAGTAGGTGTGGCAGGTATGGAAAAGTATATAAATTCTCAGTCAGAATAGTCTCTTGAGTGGAACCTGTTATTGTAAGCAGGATGAGAACTACGCCTACTTTTTATAACATAATTGAATGTATGCACATACGATACTTAGTTTACACGTTCTTAAAGCGAATTTGAAGGCAATTTTATCCTGGAACTGAATCACGAATATTAAATTATTTTGCAAAAAGTGGGCTTGGTCCTAACCACTGTTATAAAAATGACGTCGTTACAATAGAACAAGTAGAGGTATTGTAATGAAATTTGACAAAAATATTGTTTATTGCAACAAATTTAATGGTTTTGAAAATTGGCGAAATCGGTTGAGAACCGCGCTTACTTTTGATAACTAATTTGAATATATACACATACCAAGCACATTTTCACCGTTTGTAGAGCGTATTTGATAACAAAATTTTATCCTGTAACAACCCGAATACTAAATTAATTTGCAAAAGGTGGGCGTGCTGCCCTGCGTTGGCAATCGGGCCGCTTCGAAGATAGCACCCTTACTTGTTGTTCTTGCAGCTGCACGTAATAGATTGTGCGAAATACTGTTCCGGATTAGGATATGCTTCCAGTTTATATATTTCTCCCTTCAAGCAATATTCTAACCTTAAGTACGGGCGTACGGTCAACATCAAGTATGGGAAGGCAGGAGAAGGAAAAGGTCGGCATGAGGATCTAAAGAATAATAAAGAGGACTAAATGGCAGCAGCGCACGCTTTGAAACGGTGAAGCATCCTTCATCTAACTGGCAAGTTGGCAACAACGCATTAAACACGGAATGGAAAACAGGATGCACTCTGAAGTTAGAGAACCAAAAAATTGCTATTAATTCAATAGACAGAGCACATCTTCCAGCAGCAATTAAAGAACATGTAAGAACGTTATGTTCGGTCCGGCTGAAGCTTACATACTCTATACCCGCAATATAAATTTCTAGTTTAATAATAATCAGTGAGATGTGCACGCCCATCATAATGTTGTATATTCTTTTTCCTGGTTAATTTGGGTTTACTAACTCATCTTCAACACGACCTTTTTGAAAAAGGGCCACACATGATAAACGGTAGTGTCCTGCCCATTTTGGTGGAGTCATAACACCTAATAGCAGTATCTCGGGTATTAAATTTTAGCTTGAAAATTTATATAGTATTAAAAATCGTCCTGTTAAAGGGGATTTTGTATAAAATATAGTCATGGGACTGCTCCGATTTACCCAAACAATCTTGTAGACCCAAGCAATAGTGATTTCCACAGACAGACAAATGGTACTACGGATGGACAAAGACTAAATAAAGTCAGGAGGTTATATACAGGAATATATATGCAGGAACATAATATTTATGCTTTTCTATACCGTTATTAACGGAAGAAGTATATAGCATAATATACTCTGTTCCTATACGTATAGAGGGTATAACATATATACAATTACCAATAGGTGTACAAAAAATCAAAAAACAGTTTTGCTCCTGTTAAAATTAAAATCAGCTCTATAGCTCGAAGTAAGATTGGAAGTATGTTAGGCCGTAAAATAGAGATCAAACTTCTTTGTCGAGTTCCATAAGGACATAAGACGCATGCAATTTTGACAGTTGAGAAAATGGAGTTGCAATAATCTTGCTTTAAAGAATTACTATTCTTTATTCGCAAAGCGAACCATCATCGCGGCGGAATTCGTTTGAGGAACAGATTTTCTGCATATTTTTTCTGAAAGGAATGTTGGTGAACTTGCATCTGCAACTTGCCAATGCTGAGTGCTCTGCCGTTATCAAAGAGCCCGATGTATGAGATTTCGAAAGCTAGCAATTGATAGCAATTGATAGCAATTTGTGCGAAAATTTGCCAGTCGTAATTTTACTCAACTTTAAGATGTTCATAGTAAGTGGAAGGAAATCATAAGAAAGAGGAAGGAATGTAGAGATAAAAATTCAGAATAAAAACGAAAATAGGGAACCTTTTATACGATAAGTTTTGAACGAATATAACCCTGCAATTTTTACAACGAAGACGTGCATTATTACTGACGTGACGTTCAGGTCTATGGATTTTTGTCATTACTAAGAACAGCTGTGTATGGTTAATTATTTTTCAAACCGTTGTTGTGTAACATGAAAATGTAATAAAATGATGGAAACAATAAGCCTGAATAAAAAATTTGGAAACAAGCATAAACGCTGATTTTGGCCTGATCGAAGCTTATATATCCAACTTCCATAATATAAATTTACAGTTTAATCCTAAAATCATCAGGTGATGCACGTCGATTTTAATATTATATTTCCCTAATCTTGGTTAATTTGGATGTACTAACTCATCTTCAACACAACTCAAGAGTTCTCAAAAGTTTGATGAGACATGAATATGTGAATTTACGTGATATAATATTATAGTGGGAGGGAATCCCCCATTTTTTGACATGCTAATTTTTGAGAGGGTTATCACACATTAAATGTTATCTTTAAAACTGCACCATAAATTGGGAATATCTAAGAAAAACCCTGCTACATTTATATATTTATCTTAATGAAGACGTAGTAGTAGGGCTACCTTCTTGACTTTTGCCAATAAAGAACTGCTGGTGGGATAGAATATTCCCGTCAAATTTCAAAACGAATACCCTATCGATTCCGCTGTAGTGGGCGGAACACTGCAATTTTTTGGGAGAATATTTTTTCCAGATATTCATTATGGAAATATAAAACGCGTTTTATATCTGATTTAAGAACTAGGACATTCTTCTCTAAATATTTATGAAGTATTTTTCCCATTTCCCATCCAAAAAAACCACTATAACAAATATGTTAGTGTGAGACTTCATGTGGATATCCTTTTCTGTTCGCTACGCAGACAGACAGAGTGAACTGAGCCAGTATGTGACGCTGAGCAAGGTTATATATATACTTTTATGTACTTTCCACGCCTCCTTCAAATGCATAAGAACGGAAGCACAAAGTGAATATACCTAATCCCTTCGAGTGTGGAGTATAGAAACAAGATGATGGAAACTTAACTCTTAGCAGTACGAGCATTAGTATTAGTAGTAGTATTAGAATTTTGCGTGTTTACGTTTATCGTGTTTAAGTTATTGGTGCATAAATGGCACCTAACGTCACCAAAAACATTAGATAAAGAAAAAGGGGAAATATAAAGAGAGAACAACAAAAGGAGCAATTGTAAATACTTTATAGACTCATTCTATTATTCACATGGTATGGGAAAATTATTAACAAAGAAAAAAAGCAAAACTAAACCCATATTTATGTTAGCATCACCCTGATTGTATTTCTTCATAGTTGATTATATTTCTTCATAATGGCTTGCTTTGTGTTGTTTCGCACCGGCATCGCTTTGTTGATGATGATGGAATGAAAAGTGTAACAATTTCAATTAGTTACAGACAGCCGCATGGATAGTAAACTACACGGAATTATCACCAGCATCATCGTCGTTAGTTAAAAACTCAACCACAGAGCCAACGGCAAGGAAGAGTGAAAACAATGTTGAAATAAAGAGCTCGATACATAAACAACCCCAGGGACACAATCGTGAATGCCTTTGTCATACGAGGCTACGTCCCTTTCAAGCATTGAAAACCCTTGTAATAACAAAAAAATTATATTGGAGGAATATCGAACCTTGAATTTGTTGAATTGAATTTCATCAAGCTTTTGCAATCTATATGAATAGTGTTCGAAAAGATAACGATTTTTTAATTACGCTTTGGTCAATCACAATGATCAAGCATTAATACGCATGAAGCGATATAATGAAGCGTTTTGAAGTTTGACAAAGAATCACCTTACATGATTGATGGACTCTCACTGTTAGCATTAAAATCTGTTATTGTGGTATTATACAAAAGGAATAGTGGATCTGTGGAAAGTGAATGGAACAATCTTAAAATTTAGCCAATTTTTCTCTTCCTCAGTTCTAAATATTTACTTACATCGATCCTTTAATATAAATTTCCTTGGCGGCTCCCTCTGAATGTTTCGCTGCACCCCGCTAAGACCAATCTCTTGCCCGTTTTTATCCTTCCTGACCATTTCGCCTAGAAACGTTATGTAGCTGATGGCTAACTTAAGTGTATCAACTTTGCTGAGACGTTTCTCGTATGGCAATGTCGGTATGTGTGACCTTAAGCCTTCGAAAGCATCATTAATGCTTTGCATTCGTCGACGTTCACGTAAGTTTGCTGCTTGTCGTTGCTGAGCTATTAGTGAGGCGCATTTGAGACGCCTTTGCTTCAAAGGTCGTCTGAAATATTGAGGATTTAAGTTTATCCGGGTAATTGTTCCTTAGTTTTTTGTAAAAAGCAATCATCAGAGATGTCTTCCTTACTTACGTTTTTTCGGTATTCTCTTGATCGCTGTTGAATCCACTGCTGACGTCATCGTCCTCACCACCTTCTGAACTATTTTCATCAGCAAATAGGAATTCAGAACTCGAAGTGGAACCGTTCGTAGCTTGAGAACTTTCGAAAAAATGTCTCACCATCGTTGTTTCCAACTCAAAATTATCAATTGAAAACATCTTGACATGATGTCCCTTTAGTTATGACATATATATATATATATATATATATATATATATATATATATATATATATATATATATATATATATATATATATATATATATATATATATATATATATATATATATATATATATATATATATATATATATATATATATATATATATATATATATATATATATATATATATATAT
>OZ016501.1:640020-657020 GCA_963966595.1 Physocephala rufipes | reverse complement strand
CGACATGCCCAGAGTAATAAAAAATGTAAGTAAAAGATAGCAGAGCTCAATCGGGGGCCATAGAAATGTGTAACTACAATGTCGAACTTAAATGCAAAATCTCTCAATTCTCTCATAATTTGAAATAAAATGCAATTGTGTAAAAAGTTGTCAGTGTTTACCTTTTCAATTGAATATTTTCTTTTTTGTTGCCAATTTCATTATTATATATTATTATATACACATATATATTAATATATAGGAGAAAACAGATGCTTATTCAATTGGATTGATTCAATTAATTATTTATATTGGTTCAATTTATTATCTACAAAACTTTGAAGAGTTTCAAACATAAAAAATCTGAAAAGTAATGACATTGAAAGTATGGAATTTTGTTCAATTACGCCTTTGAACTACCTTGACGAAGATTTATTTTAAAACTGGTTAACTTAAAATTTTAACTAAAATAATAAGGGACGCCAACTTCGGCTTGGGTGGAGCTTATATCTACTCCTGTAAAATAGATTTATGGTTTAATTCCCTTTCCTTGTTTCATTTTCTTAATTGGCTAATTTCGATTAGTGGGCGCGTCGCCCCTATTTTTGTAGTTTCGTAATATCCAACACTGATATCATAACATATCTCGCCCACGCAATTTCAGCTTCAAAAGACCAATAGAGACAGCAAAATGGGGCTTTACTTTATATTTTACTTTTTATGTATTTTATTTCAAAAATAGTAGGCGTGGAACCAGACAGACAGACAGGCAGGCAGAGAGACAGCCAGGCAGATAAATATACAAACAGATAGCCAAGATAAGCAGACAGGCAGACAAACAGACAAACTGACTGACATATAGACTGTCAACGAACTGTCAATGCACAGAGACAGATAAACAGATGGATAGACAGACAAACATGCAGGTGGATAGACAAAAATACAGATAAATAGACAGGCAGGCAGGCAAGTGGGCAGACAGGCACACAGACAGGTTGGCAGGCAATCAGACAGGGAGACAGATAGACAGACTAACAGAGACGGACAGACAGGCAGGCAGGCAGGCAGACACAGACAGGCAGAAAGACAGACAGACAAATAGACAGACAAACAGAGAGGTGGACAGACAGACAGAACTATAGACGGTCGGACAGACAGAAAGGCAGATAGACGGACAGACAGACAGAAAGGCAGATATACAAACAAACAGACAGGCAGACACAGACAGACCGATAGACAGACACACAGATAGACAGAGAGACAGACAGATAGACAGAACTATAGACGGACAGACAGAAAAGGCAGATAGACGTCAGACATATAGTCTGATAGCCAAGCAGATAGACAGATAGACACAGACATAAGGACGGACAGACAAACAGACAAACGGACATAGTCAGACGGACAGAGAGACAGGCAGACAGACACAAATATAAGGATAGACAAACAAGCAGATAAGCAGAGAAACAGATAGAGAGACCAGCATAGAGGCAGACAGACAGACAGATTTCTGTCTAGTGTTTTACGAGGACACCTGCCATGATGGCTTAATTCCTCGGTGGGCCATCCCGCATGGGGTTGCAAGTACGAAATCTGTGAACGTACCTTTTGTGTTTCATGGCGACAACCGACGCCCATTTCGCTTACGGCAGCCAACCGTAGCTTTATCATGTACCTGTGGAAGCCTGTGTGTGGCAGGACATTCCTCGCAGGTAACTATTTCGGCACTATATAAGGCCTTATGCCGGTGGGGACCTCACCGGCATTGAGTTGACGGAGGCGGCCTCCTCGCGCAATTCTCGCGGAGACTCAAGGTCTCTACCCGCGTTTCTTTGGGTGGCAACCATAGCCACCACGAAGCTCTCACAATGTGAGAAGCCTACCCACGATGCGCTATCTGCGTGGACTTTATGTTAGCGGGGTCATCAGAAGACCCTATACATCGCGCATCACCCGTGGTACCACTTTCAAGCCTTCGGTGAGGCCTCGGTACCAGGGTGCAATAGCTCATGGCTAGTGAACCAGCTTGCACTCTGGTCACTCCCATTTTGTTGCCCACACTGCAACGGGACTGGCACCCGAAGACAGACAGACAAATGGACCGACAGATAAACAGAAAGATAGACCAACAGACAGACAGACATCCAGGCGGACAGACAAACACACAGACAGACAGACAGGCAGGCAGATAAGCAGATAAACAGACAGACAGCCAGGCAGACAGACAAATGGGCAAACATATAGGCTGACAGTCAGGGAGATAGACAGACAGACTTACGGTCAGACAGATATACTGACAGACATGAACAGACAGAGAGACACATAGATAAACATATAGATAGATAGACAGACAGAAGTACAGACAGACAGAGAGATAGACACAGACGAACGGACAGACAGGCAGACATACGGACAGACAGACTGGAGACAAGCAGACAGATAGACAAACAGACAGACAGATAGACAAACAGACAGCCAGATAGAGAGACAAAGAGACAGACAGACATTCAAACAGACAGACAGAGAGACAGACAGACAGACAGACGGACAGGCAGCCAGACAGTCTGATGGACAGACAGACAAACAGACAAACAAACATCCAGACAGACAGGCAGAGATAGACAGACAGATATGCACACAGAAAAGCACACATACAGATAGACAAACAGACAGATAGATAGAGAGACAAAGAGACAGACAGGCATGCAGGCAGACAGACAAACATGCGGACAGGGAGACATACAGACGGACAGACAAACAGACAGCGAGGCAGGTAAGCAAAGCAGAGACAGACAGCCATATAGACTTACGGTCAGACAGATATACTGACAGACATGGACAGACAGATAGACAAACAGATAGACAGATAGACAAACAGACAGACAGATAGAGAGACAAGGAGACAGAGAGATATCCAAACAGACAGGCAGAGAGACAGACAGACAGGCAGACAGACGGACAGGTAGCCAGACAGTCTGATGGACAGACAAACAGACAAACAAACATCCAGACAGACAAGCAGAGAGATAGACAGACAGATATGCACACAGACAAGCACACATACAAATAGACAAACAGACAAATAGACAGACCGACAGACAAGAAAAAGACAAGGGACAGACAAGAAAAGGGACAGACAAACCAACAAACAGACAGACAAACGTAGACTGCCAGAGAGACAGGCAGGCTGACAAAACGACAGATACATATACAGACAGATAGATAGACAGATATGAAGACAGACATAGAGCCGGTAATTTATTGAATGCTGGAGTTGCTGAATTCACAGTACACTAGCTTGTTTGATATGTAAACAGAGAAAATTAATATAGAAATGCCGAATGCAGAACAAAAAATGTTTATACCAGTTTAAAAGATTAGCGAGCTAGCTAGCTAGCTAGATAATTATCCAAAGAGCGTTCGCTTTTAGTAATTAAAGCTAGTCATCAAAAAGTGTTCTATAAGCTTTACACAATGGCTTTGCACATAGACTTCCCTCTTCTCTCTTTCTCATGAAAGAGAAAACACATTCACTACTCCGCATACATTGTGATTTCACTTGTTATTATATTTTTTGCTAAGCACAAGTTTTGTTATATTTTCAGACTCCTATCCAAGCAGTCACGCATGCTTGTGTGGTATGATTATAAACAATTTTGTGTTTTTATGCATATATTATTGTGTTTTTATGCATATATTATTTGCTGTGTTCTAACGGAAGACCACCAAAAGCAAATATGCATCACGTGGAACAATGAAACAGCACTGAAAATTATTTCACCGGATGACTGGTGAATGTGTTAAGAAAATAAGTTGCTTGATAAGAATATCTGACAATACATGATATAGACAGCATGGAATTAAAACCTCGCGCTCTCGAAACCAGTTTCAAAATCATTGGCTCAGCAGGTTTACCCATCTCTTAAAAAAATCTCACTCAGTAGTAGTAGTATTATATTATTATGTTATATTATATACGGTATTCGTGCGCTTGAATCTTTCTTATAACAAGTTCGTAGACCCAGTGCCATGGAGTTCACTGATTGGGAGTGATAAGCTGTAGTGTGTATGTGTTGACAACTTGCTAACTTCGCTGGCGGCTGAAAATAGATCGACTCAAATTGTGTACGTTGTCCTGTGGCGACAGAATGAGCTGATATGTCTCTAAGGCCGCACTCACACAGGGTACATTTGTCGCGAGACATGGAACTATTCATTTATTTGTCCCCGATACCACTCACACAGGAGACAAATTGGAATGTAGGTTGTATCCCCATGCATGATTTTTTAATTAGACTTTTTACTACATTTTGGTACCTTTTAATACTTTTTTTGCTAAATGGTAGTGGTTTGACTACTTTCGGACATTATTCGATTTCATTTCATTTTGTGTTGCGCGCTAGGTGACTATGGAAAATATTGAAGAAATTAAAATTGCGTTAATATCTATGGCGATCGATTTTGTGGATGCATTATATATCATTCGTGATGAAGATGCAGAAATAATAAAATTAATCTTAGATACTGTGGAAAAATTGGAGGAGGTTAGTAGAGCTCGTCGGAGAAGCTGCTGGATCAGAAGCTGGCGAAAAGAAAAAAACAGTAATGGATCCTTCGATGTTCTGACAAATAGCATTCAAGTATGCGATAAATATTCGTACCGTAATTATTTGCGTATGTCAGAGGAAAAGTTTGTTGAATTGCTCAATTTGGTCCAAGCCGATTTGCAGAAGGCTGAAACGCATATGCGAAAAGCTGTGACACCGAATGAATCTTATACATATGTGTACATCTCATAAAAATAAAAAAAATCACAGCAGTTTTCACATTAGACATAATACAAAATAAATGAAATCTAAAATTATTGTTGAATACCACCAATTTTGTACAGAGATCATAAATAAAATTAAAAAATTCAATGTTATCAGGCACATTTAACCGTAAAAATATTTATAATGTATCATCATTATCCAATATTCCTTCCAGCGCCAGACTAAGAATATCACTTTTTTAGCCTGACATGTCTGTGCGTCCAGTTCTTTTAATTTCATTAAATAATTTTGGATATACATTACACCACCTACGCACATTTTCATTTTTTAATTCAGTGATGGTCGTGGTATTTGCTACTTTTCACGTCCCAGAGAGACGTTTCTTGTTGTAGGGCGTTAATCAGCCTTTCCGTGGTATTCTTAGTCCATCTAAATGCCATTGGAAATGAATTTTGAAAAAAATATACTAAAATATGTATATAAAAGCACAAGCCAAAGACTTCACAAATATTTATATATTGTTTAATGTTGGGGATGCCGTAGAATTTAATGGACTGTTCGATTTCTTACCTAAAAAATGCACTGAAAGTGCAAATATTTGTGAACACAATATTTTAATACACAAGCCATCAAAATTTCTAAAATAATATGTACGAATAAATTGCTCTAATATATATAATAATATATTTTCAAAAAATGTTATATAAGAATAATATAGCTTATGTTTTGCAGTCCCAGTAACAACCCCGATCGAACAAATCCTCAAAATTCATAATGCTCTTTTATAAATACAATATAAATGCATGCCTGACTGAATTCGTAATATTCTGCTTTGTCGATACGACAACCCGCTGTTTCGTGTCCCCAGTAAACATCAAGGGACAAATTTGTCGCACAAGGGACAAATTCATTCGTTGATAGTCCACAGTTCATTTCGTCGTTTTGCTGGTGAAACAACAACAAATTTGACGTGTCTCGAGACAAATGTCCCCTGTGTGAGTGCGGCCTAAGAAGTTCGGCACTGGCCTCCGTAAAAACGGTTGTTTATCGTTAAACAATACCGATATCTATTGCTGTGGTATGATTGCAATATCGAGGTGGACATAACCAAATCGGTCGCCAGGCATGCTGTGTAAACATGAATTTGCCCTTGCTATGTTAATCCGCATCCGCATCGAAGGTCGAACGTCTTTCCGGCAAACTTGCTTCAGCGTAGCTCAGCCAATCGAATCTGAGAAACCATTATAAAGTAAAAAATTCAAACTGCAGTAAAAATGTTGTACCGGGACTGTTACGTAAGGTACACAAGGTCGTGATTGACCTGTTTGACATTGTAGTAAATGACTTTTCCTCAAAATTGATTGCTTGGAGTTTGAAGAAAATGCTCTGCTCTGAAGTCATAATGTCACCTTCTCCTCCTCTTCGGCCTGAGCTTCAGGCATTTAGTTGTGACAATGCGTCAGATAGAGTTTTTAGCGTTAGACGTGAACTATTTTGGTGAAAAATTGTGATATATAATTTAAATGTCGCGATTAGAGCGACGAAGCTTTCTTTGGATTTTAGTTAAAGGAGCGCTATACATTAAATATGAATGGCTGCCATGTGTTATATGTGAATTGTTCGAGTGCTACACTAGTCACCATATCTGATGGGCGTATACTCATGTCGGTTATCAGCAGCAGCGGGTGTGAGAGCTTAGTGTTATTGGGTAAACTGTGATTATTATTTTGGTGTACGTGGCGAATATTTTCGTACAGTTTTACAGGATGTGATATATATCGGCGATAGTAGTACATTGTAGTAGTAATAGTAGTAGAACCCTGAAAGTTTAATCATAAGAAATAAATCACGATGTGACGAACCATCGAGAGTCTGACAGTGCGTAGGTAGATGTCCTTAATGGTTGCCACAAAACATAATACTATCGCCCAATCGCCACGTCTGCTAATATCTGTGCCAGGAAAGGAACAAGCCTGCATTTTTTATTATTATATATTTTCATGTTATTGAATATGCTTCTGTGAATACCGCAGATTAAATCAATGGATTGGAAGCCATCAAATCTGCCGTTGCTTTTAACTATACAAGCTTTCATCATTTAGAACTTATTACAAGTTCGCTACTTTCAAACGTTCCAGTTTCCCTTTGACAATTCATTTTGTAGCCGCACTATGTGTTCAGATTAACAGCCAGATTCGAATTGATGGATGGTCCATTCCGTGAATTATTTATACACATAAATATTCGCGAAGCTTCTATTTAAAGCTACCCTAATTTTCTGCGAATTTATCACAATGCCCATCGCTTAAGTCCGATCGTCCCGAACAGTCATCACATTTAATTGATGACTTTAGGATTCTCTTCTGATTAAATACTTTCTTATTATCCATCTTCTGGGAGTAGTTTGTGTGCGATACACGATATCGTACAGCTATTTTTTGACTTTCCTACGGCGTCCTTCCTACAGCGTGTACAGCTTCGGAGATTTTTGCCGTTACGCATTGTACAGCAACACCGAGTCGCTTTCTTGAAATCTTTCTGAGTACATGGCTTCGGGTGCCAGTCCCGTTGCGGTGGGGGCAACAAAATGGCAGTGACTGATCAGGTCTGTTTTGGTTCACTAGCCACGGACTAGACTTGGCTAGTTCCGAAGCCTTACCAGAGGCGTTAAATTGGTGCCACGGGTGATGCACGACGCATAGGGGTCTTTCCAACCCCGCTAAATATAAAGCCCACAAAGATAGTGCATCGTGGGTAGGCCCCCTAGTGGGAGCTTCGTGGTGGCTGTGGTTGCCACCCAAAGATACGCGGGTAGAGACCATGAGTCTCCGCGAGAGTTGCGCGAGGAGGCAGACCTCCGTCAACTCAATGCCGGTGAGGTCCCCACCGGCATAAGGCCTTAGATAGTGCCGAACTAGATACCTGCGAGGAATGTCCTGCCACACACAGGCTTCCACAGGTACACGATAAAGCTATGGTTGGCTACCGTAAGCGAAATGGGCGTCGGTTGTCGCTATAAAACAAAAAGGTACGTTCACGTACGAGTTCGTACTCGCAACCCCGTGCGGGATGGCCCGCCGTGTACTTAAACCAATCATGGTAGGCGTACATGTTAAACACAAGGCAGAAATCTGAGTACATGGCTCGGTCATATCTGTTTATTCTATTAGTCACGATTGTCGTTGACTGCCTTACTTGTTGACGAATTTTATCAATTTCGTATTGAAAAATTTCGCAATACCCGCCTCCATAGTCACCAATTTTATTGCATTTTCTAAATTAAGATGTGGCGGTAGTTTCTACCCGACACTCTCTGAAGTATCCCATAATTATAAACATACAATTGTTTACTGAATACTAGCCGTAAATTGTCCCGCCATTTCTCTTGTGATATGTTTGAATAGTACTTCTGCATTGTATTGCTGAGATTTCCCTTTACTTCTAAATTTCGAGTTATTACCACTCACGCACTGAGTGGAAGTTTTGATCCAATTGACAACTGATTCCTGACAATCTGTCCTATATAGCCGTTGTTTGATATTTTGTGTTTGTAGGACCGAGATGCCCTCCACTGGGCCAGTTGTTAAACTCCTTATACACAACTCTTATCCTTCAGGTTGCAGGTTTGTTAGTCGCACATCGATTCTCGCTACATATACATATTTCGACCGTACAATGATTGCACTTCAATAAAAAGGAGCGCCGAGATAGAGCATAAACATTTTCATTCAGCTCACCTTTCCTGTGCTATATTTTTAAGCCACAATTCTGGACCTTCTGTACAACGAGCAATCTGTCCCTCTGGATTTTTATACTGCAGCATCCAGTTAAGAACACGATCTGTTGTTCAGAGAAAATGCCGCCCATGGAGGCGTTGGTGGAAGTGTTTGACGCACTCCACCGCTACCGATAATCATCTTGCTACGTAATAGTTCCCTTATGGTTTCCCGAATACTCTGAAACTCCCTGAAATACCCAAAATTTATTCAGATTATGTATGCTTCCGGAGTACTTGCAAATCGTCACAAGGCGTCGACAAACAACAAGACGTCGTTTATATTATTCTCATCCGTGTGAAATCCTTCTATTGTGGTTTTGTGACTCAGAAATGTTATTTTGCTTTTAAATAGAACTAATTTCTTTGGATTTCATATATCATATTATATAACATATATAGTATATAATATAACATAACCATAGGGTGGCAGATGATATCCGACTAACAGCATATTCTGGATCCTTCGCTTGGTCATCAAAATATTTTTCCATGGCAATGATATCATCAAGCTACTCTCAATATGCCTTCCAATGTAGTTACTTTTAGCACGCGTTCCATTAGACTTTCAAAAGAGGCTGGTGCATTTAGTAACTCAAGCAGCATCACGGAAGTTCACCACAATCAATCTCCAATGCTAAATTCAGTTTTCTCACGATTAGACTTATTAATATAAATCCGTAATACGTAATATTACAAAATAAGCCCCGTTTCTCAATAAATCCAACGTTAAAGACCATTTAACTCCAGATGGTGTGTTAAATGGGACATATATTCGCGGTAGTGAGTAGCTGTCTTTTTTTGGTGACATCATTCAATCCCAAACCTTAGTTGGAAGTAATTATTAGTTTAGAAACTTTCACTATTTTCGGGATTATTCAACAATCCCACTTCTGGCTCCAATTACGCTATTTGAATATTCTTCTGTGAATAATTAAGGTTTGGCCACTGGTATGTCAACAATTCACTAAAACTGTCAAATCTTTCGTTGCTTTTAACTTCACAACCATTCGTCACATAGTATTATTACACGTGCACTACTGAACTTTCCAGCTGACCTTTATAAGCCCACTTTGTTGTCGCACGATATGTTTAGTTCAACAACCACAACCGAATTGGCACATGATCCAGTCTGCAGCCCACACATGCACTAGATACCTACTTATAAACTAGTCGATGACATAAAAATTTCACGAATCTACTGGTAATGCCGCACTCACACAGGGGACATTTGTCTCGGGACACGCCAAATTTGTTGTTGCTTCACCAGAAAAACGAAGGAATGAACTGTGGACTATGAATGAATGAATTTGTCTTTTGTGCGACATTTGTGTCCCTTGATATTTACTGGGGACACCAAACAACGGGTTGTCGTATCGATAAAACAGAATATTACGACTGTAACCAGGCATGCATTTGTATTGTATTTACAGAAGAGCCTTATGAATTTGTAGATGGTATGTTCGATCGAGGTTTTTGCTGGGACTACAAAACGTAAATTATATTATTTTTGCTGGGATTTTTTGACAAGATCTTATTTTATATATTAAAACCACGCATTCACCTATATGGTTTCACAAATGTCTATGCCCTGTGGATTAGAATACTATGTTTACAAATATTTGCACATTAAGTGCACATTTTTAGGAACGGAATACAACAGTCCATCAAATTCTAAGACAACCCTACCATTAAACAATATAAAACAAAAAATTAAAAGATTGCTAATTAAAAATAACTAAAGAACCAATAACTTAAAATAGTAACAAAAATTTAAAATCAACTATGAATGTTGTCGATAACTTGGTTTGGTATTCCAAGCTTTAGTAGCATTCTCCGGTGACTAAATATCGCAAAGTTACGGCTAGCTGATCATACGGTGGCTCAGCTTTTCGCATATGCGTTTCAGCCTTCTGCAAATCGGTTTGGATAAAATTTAGAAATTTAGCAAACTTCTCAGACGTTCGCAAATAATTCCGGTGCGAATATTTATTGCACACTTTGACGCTATTTGCCACAACTTCGACGGATCCATTTGAGTTTTTTCTTTTCGCCAGTTTCTGATCCATCAGCTTCTCCGACGAGCTCTACTAACCTCCTCCAATTGTTCCACACTATTTAAAATTGATTTTATTATGCTTGCATCTTCAACCCGAATGATGTATAATGCATCCACAAAATCGATCGCCATAAAAATTAACGGAACTTTAATTTGTTCAATATTTCCCATAGTCAACTTAGCGCGCACAACAGAATGAAATGAAATGAAATAATGTTCGAAAGTAGTCAAAACGCTATCATTTAGCAAAAAAGTATTAAAAGGTAGCAAAATGTAGTAAAAAGTCTAATTAAAAAATCATGCATGGGGATACAACCTACATTCCAATTTGTCCCCTGTGTGAGTGGTATCGGGGACAAATAAATGAATAGTTCCATGTCACGCGACAAATGTCCCCTGTGTGAGTGCGGCCTAAGTTACCGGGTTATTCTGTAAACTCACATGATGCGTTCAGTTCGATTCTATTCTCTATTCTCTTTTGTTATTTTCGTAAAACAGATGTTCCGTTGTCAGAAAAAAAATAAACTCGAACGCATCCCATCCCATGTCTTTGTGACGTATGTTTTTGCTACTTTTATATGCTTTTCGAAAGATTTTCCGAAAACACGAATTCCATAACATTCGATTGCATGCGTTCAAGTGTCATATAGCACGCATAAAATAACCAGTCGAATTTGCTTTGCCATTGTTGCCAGGTTACGCCATAGCAAATTTTTATATGATATTACGGGGGGTAATGTTAAAAGTAATGCTGAACTTGTTGAGATTTGCATGGTAAAATTGAAAGAACGTCTACAAAAACAGTTTATTTTAATTGATATAATGTTAAAAATTAAGGAAATGTTCAACATTTAAAATTATTTAAAAATTTAGTAAATAAATAAATTTGTTATATATATGAAAATATGAGAGACCTTACTTAAACGACTGCACTCATACCTAGCAGTCTTTATACATGGTAACACTATGCCGACTGAACTAGAATACAAACACATGACGAATGATAGGCAAAGCAAAAATCGGTTATTTCTTACGAATTCCCATCCCACGTTTATGAAACCTTACAGAATTTGTAGTTTTCGATCATGTGACAAATTGAACGCAGGATCTAACCGCATCATGTGAGTTTACAGAATAACCCGGTTATTACCTGTTGTGACTAATAATTGTTGACATGTAGTGTCGTGTTCATGTTGACATGTTCGCGAAGCTTCTACAGCGAATTGCCTGAATTTACTGCGAAATTGTCACAATATAAACGAAAATTTTAGCAAAGGCCTTAATGATCAAGCAAAATTTGAAAATAAGCAGAAATTTTAAAAGCAAGAGAAATAGAAAGTCATTGTGGCCTTAGTCACTGTAGTCAATAAAGCAACAACAATAATGATACTTACCGCTTTGCGCTTGTCTGCTTCCGTCGCGGCAGAATTTGAACGATGTCTGAACAGATCCATTACTTTGGTCATTGGTGAACGATTAGCATCCGTACGGCGTACAGCGGTTACTGTATGATAGTACTGATAGTACAGATAATGTGAAATAGATGTAAATGAAATATATCGTACTTAATTAAAAATACATTATATATGATAAAAGGTGTAATACATAACAAAATATAATGTAAAAAAGTTTTTCTATAACTTACACTTTCTGTAAATAATAAATTAATCTTAACTTTTGTTTCGAATTCGGACAGGGTTAGAATATTTAGGCAATTGGAATGATTTGCCGTCATTTGTTGTTAAATTTATTGACAATAATCGCCAAGACTAATGACTGGAACTATTCGACCCAGCTAACCAATGTTTTAAAAACAACATTAAACAGAATTACTTTCAGCTAAACCACAGCATCTACAGGCAGACAAACGCACACGAAATTGTAAACCCAACTTCAGCATAGCTCCTGTAGAAGCTTTCACTGCAATGCCTGGAGGTCCAGTTCATGGAAAAACTGAGGACAATCTTAGGCACCCAATTTTGCATGAGATATGTTGACTGGATCTCAAGCTTATTGACAGAGGAGAGAGACGATATCAAAATAAATATTAAATTGACGAACACCGTAACATTTGGGTATGACAATACGAAAAACGAAAATAAAAACAAATTGGAAGCTGAAATTTTATAGAATGTCAACAGCTACAGACATTATGATACACAGTATGCGTTGCTATCCAACAACATAAAATCACAGCAATCACACAATTATTATCCAGACTAGACCTCTTGCCGACTGGGTTATAACGATGAGCTACACATAATATACGCTAGAGATTCCACTAGCTGTATTATGTGGTCAAAAGGCCACGCATTATAACGGCTATATGGCTAACGGGGTCAAAAGAAATTTGAAATTTGAGAAAGAGAAACAACTTCAAAAACGACTCAAAACTACCCGCACCAACAGAACGAACGACACATGAATAGTACGGACACAGCAAACAATTATTTAGGATAAATACGGGAGTCTATCAAACGAAACTAATAAGAACGTTATCTTCGGCCTGGCCGAAGTTTATATATCCTACTCCCGAATCTCTCGATAACAACGTTCAAATAAAATGTCGGCGGCTTATTTAGATATATTATATATTTATATTTAAATTATTATATTTACTTTTATAACCAGCCTGTGATGACAGAGAACATTCGTACCAAATTTCATCCTTTATTTGTTCTTTTCAACGCTCATTTTTTGTGAAACAGTTCTAATTGAGGCGTGGGCGTGGCAGCATTCTGATTTCGCCCATTCTCAGCACCACCCATCTAATGATGACAGGTAATATTTCTGCCAAATTTCATGTCAATATCTTTATTTTTATGCCTGTACGCTTGTATGAATTTTGTCTCCAGTATGCGGACCACACCCATTTTTTGGATTATATTTTCAAATTAGATAGTAGGATCGGATATACAATTTCACCTTTAAGTTCGTATTCGGAGCTGAGAAATTGAGCTCTAAACGCGATTTAATTCACATTAAATACTAAAAGTGGGCGTGGAAGTTTTCCGACTTCGCCCATTTTCAATACCAACCAGCCTATTGTAATATGAAACATTCATACCAAATTTCATAATCATAGCTTCATTCGTTCTCTTGTAATCGTGATTTCCACAGACAGACAGACAGACAGACAGACAGACAGACAGACAGAGAGACGGACGGACAGGGCTAAATCGACTCAGGGGGTCATTCTGAGACAGAATATATATACTTTTCTATATCTATTGTGGCTCCTTCACTGCGTTACAAATTTAGTATCAACGTTAATATATTCTATTTCCCTTTTTTAAAGGGAATAGGATATAAAAATTAGAACAAAAAACACATGATGACAAATAGCTGAAAGCTAAATAATAAAATATATAAATAGCGGTTTGGCCAAATAGCGGTTTGGCCTTAAACCAAATTTGGCATAATTTGGAATAACGGAAAATCGATTCAATTACCTAAATAACTTACTACATATTTGAAACTAATTGCTTTCTACATATTTAAAACTGAATGAAATAAGAGATCGAAAATTGCACACAGCCGAAACCAATTTGTTTCCAAATTAAACTTAATAACGCATGACCAACATTAATTCCAAATATATTAAGGAAATTAGTATAAATGAAATTAATTAGCCGAGAAAAAAACCTTATTGGGCCTTAAAAAACATCTAAAATAGATAAAACAGATAAACACCAAACTACAGGAGGTTATTAATATATTGCTTTACAGAAAGTTATGAATATAAGTGCTAACACGCACTTGAGCATCACTGCCTTGGTGCGGATGGGCCGATCCATCCTTGTACTTAGCCTTTGCTGACGATGTAGCCTCAGCTGATGTAATCGTTACTGTTGGCCGATCCTTGTATCCACCAATTAGGCCCGTATGTTGCATTGCCACTTTTACGGAGTTCATTATGCCGCCACCACTACCAGAACCAGAATAAGTGCTACTAGTGCTACTACTCGCTTCGTGGTCAATTGATCCTCTTATGGTTGAGCCCGGTGTCATCCCTACCGACGTTTCAATTAGCTGTTTTTCTTTTAGTCGTTTTGTGTCAGTTTTTGCGCGTGGGCGAAATACATCGAAGATCGTAGGACGGCGATTTGGACTTGCAATACCATGTACTGTAGACTGATTGAGAACGGGTGAATATTCACCACTGCAGCGACGCTCCAGAGAACCAGAACGTGGTGCTGCCACACGTTCGGTACTGCGCGAGATTTTCTCCGTGTTACGATTTAGTTTCTCCAATTTTGCGGCTTCACGTTCAAGTCGACGAGCGGTTTCGCGTTCGATTTTGCGAGCTTCCTTCTCTCGGTTTCGTTGCTCCTTTTCTTGACGTCTAAACACAACATAGCATCAAAAAATATTTTCAACAAACAGAAGAGGAAAATAGACATTGTATGTTTACATAAAAAAATAAACAAATGCTTAATGTGATATTAAACAAACGCTTAAATGCTAGAATTTACCGCGCTTCCTTCTCCATCCTTTTTGATGCTTTTCTAGCTGCTTTTGTGTTCGCCTCCGCTGGCACATTTGAAAGTCTGGACCCTGTAAAGCGACCATCTTGCTCCTGAAAAAATTACCAGGGTGTTAATCAGGCGTAATTTTAATGTCTTAGAATGGCGACGATATGAAAAGTCTATCAAAATAATCAGGTTCCCAAGTTTGGAAACGATATATATATATATATATATATATATATATATATATATATATATATATATATATATATATATATATATATATATATATATATATATATATATATATATATATATATATATATATATATATATATATATATATATATATATATATATATATATATATATATATATATATATATATATATATATATATATATATATATATATATATATATATATATATATATATATATATATATATATATATATATATATATATATATATATATATATATATATATATATATATATATATATATATATATATATATATATATATATATATATATATATATATATATATATATATATATATATATATATATATATATATATATATATATATATATATATATATATATATATATATATATATATATATATATATATATATATATATATATATATATATATATATATATATATATATATATATATATATATATAATATATATATATATATATATATATATATATATATATATATATATATATATATATATATATATATATATATATATATATATATATATATATATATATATATATATATATATATATATATATATATATATATATATATATATATATATATATATATATATATATATATTATATATATATATATATATATATATATATATATATATATATATATATATATATATATATATATATATATATATATATATATTATATATATATATATATATATATATATATATATATATATATATATATATATATATATATATATATATATATATATATATATATATATATATATATATATATATATATATATATATATATATATATATATATATTATATATATATATATATATATATATATATATATATATATATATATATATATATATATATATATATATATATATATATATATATATATATATATATATATATATATATATATATATATATATATATATATATATATATATATATATATATATATATATATATATATATATATATATATATATATATATATATATATATATATATATATATATATATATATATATATATATATATATATATATATATATATATATATATATATATATATATATATATATATATATATATATATATATATATATATATATATATATATATATATATATATATATATATATATATATATATATATATATATATATATATATATATATATATATATATATATATATATATATATATATATATATATATATATATATATATATATATATATATATATATATATATATATATATATATATATATATATATATATATATATATATATATATATATATATATATATATATATATATATATATATATATATTATATATATATATATATATATATATATATATATATATATATATATATATATATATATATATATATATATATATATATATATATATATATATATATATATATATATATATATAATATATATATATATATATATATATATAGTATATATATATATATATATATATATATATATATATATATATATATATATATATATATATATATATATATATATATATATATTATATATATATATATATATATATATATATATATATATATATATATATATATATATATATATATATATATATATATATATATATATATATATATATATATATATATATATATATATATATAT
>OZ016501.1:613187-639820 GCA_963966595.1 Physocephala rufipes | reverse complement strand
ATAATATATATATATATATAATATATATATATATATATATATATATATATATATATATATATATATATATATATATATATATATATATATATATATATATATATATATATATATATATATATATATATATATATATATATATATATATATATATATATATATATATATATATATATATATATATATACTATATATATATATATATATATATATATATATATATATATATATATATATATATATATATATATATATATATATATATATATATATATATATATATATATATATATATATATATATATATATATATATATATATATATATATATATATATATATATATATATATATATATATATATATATATATATATATATATATATATATATATATATATATATATATATATATATATATATATAATATATATATATATATATATATATATATATATATATATATATATATATATATATATATATATATATATATATATATATATATATATATATATATATATATATATATATATATATATATATATATATATATATATATATATATATATATATATATATATATATATATATATATATATATATATATATATATATATATATATATATATATATATATATATATATATATATATATATATATATATATATATATATATATATATATATATATATATATATATATATATATATATATATATATATATATATATATATATATATATATATATATATATATATATATATATATATATATATATATATTATAATATATATATATATATATATATATATATATATATATATATATATATATATATATATATATATATATATATATATATATATATATATATATATATATATATATATATATATATATATATATATATATATATATATATATATAATATATATATATATATATATATATATATATATATAATATATATATATATATATATATATATATATATATATATATATATATATATATATATAATATATATATATATATATATATATATATATATATATTATATATATATATATATATATATATATATATATATATATATATATATATATATATATATATATATATATATATATATATATATATATATATATATATATATATATATATATATATATATATATATATATATATATATATATATATATATATATATATATATATATATATATATATATATATATATATATATATATATATATATATATATATATATATATATATATATATATATATATATATATATATATATATATATATATATATATATATATATATATATATATATATATATATATATATATATATATATATATATATATATATATATATATATATATATATATATATATATATATATATATATATATATATATATATATATATATATATATATATATATATATATATATATATATATATATATATATATATATATATATATATATATATATATATATATATATATATATATATATATATATATATATATATATATATATATATATATATATATATATATATATATATATATATATATATATATATATATATATATATATATATATATATATATATATATATATATATATATATATATATATATATATATATATATATATATATATATATATATATATATATATATATATATATATATATATATATATATATATATATATATATATATATATATATATATATATATATATATATATATATATATATATATATATATATATATATATATATATATATATATATATATATATATATATATATATATATATATATATATATATATATATATATATATATATATATATATATATATATATATATATATATATATATATATATATATATATATATATATATATATATATATATATATATATATATATATATATATATATATATATATATATATATATATATATATATTAGAATTTCATTTCATCGTGAATATTCCGCTGGTTGAGGGTTAGGATCATTTCTGCGGCCAAAGGCCGCTTATTTGAAAGGACATTTATGCAAGGACCTTATTTTATTGAGTATTTTACTAGATGAAGTTCATCTAAGGCCGCTTATATAAAACGACTTTTATGCAAAGACTTGATTTCATCGTGAGTATTCTGTTGGTTAAGGGTTATGATTATTTCCGCGGCCGGAGGCCACTTATACAAAAGGATATTTATGCAAAGACTTTATTTTATTGTGAGTATTCTGATGGATGAAGGCTATGACCCTTGCCACGGCCGAAGGGCGCTTATACAAAACGACTTTTATGCAAAAATTATGATTTCGCTGTGAGTATTCGGCTGGGTGAGGGTTATGATCATAGTCGCGACCGAAGGCCGCCTACACAAAAGGACTTTTGTACAGGAACTTTATTTCATCGTGAGTATTCTACTTGTTGGGGGTTATAATCATATCCGCAGCCGAAGGCCGCTTACATGAAAGGATATTTGTGTAAGCACTTTATTTTATCGTGAGTATTCTGTTAGATGAAGGATAAGACCCTTGTCGACTATAAAACGACTTTTACGCAAAAACCTGACTTCATCGGGAGTATTCGGCTGGCTGATGGTTATGATCTTAGCTGCGGCCAAAGGCCGCCTATATAAAAGGACTTTTGTGCACGAATTTCATATCATCGTGAATATTCTGCTGGTTGAGGGTTATGATCATTTCTGCGAGCGAAGGCCGCTTATATGAAAGGACATTTATGAAAGGACTTTATTTTATCGTGGGTATAATGCGTAAAGAAAGTTTCTTGCAGTTAATGAGATATTAGCTCGACTATTTTAATAATTAATAGGCTATAACTCCTAAATGATGTTATCGGAGTACAATTTCAATGTTGTTGTAATTTACGACAACAAATGGTAGCAACAAATTAGAGCTGCAAGAGAGCAGAACAATTCCTACCACTTTCAGTATATAATGCGCAACTGTTCGTAGACTTGTTCTAGTATACCACGCGATATATCATTTGAAAGATAAAAGACTGGACTTCTTAAAAGGGGAAACTTTTGGTACTTTAATGTGTTCGTTTAGAAGAGAAACATATTTTTCTATACAAAGGATGACCATATTTTGACATAAGTGGGTATAACTCTATCTGATTAGTCTGATTAGTCGTACGTTTTCGCATTTACTTTTACTTACTTTTTTAAAACTCTTCGGGTTGCAGGGGGTTTATTTACTTATGATGCTACCAATCTCGTCGAACCATGTCCGAAAGTGGGAATTTTGTGGGCATTTTTTTGATGAATTTTATATTTTAAAAATTCTTTGATTTCTTTAACTCAAATATTACTAAATAATATAAGTAATTATAGAAAATAAAGTATTATTATTAATTATTATTAATAATTATGTACCGCTTCTTCGGATTTTAATGAGAAATTCATAATTCATTCAAATTTAATGGCATTCATAGAAATTTCACACTTTTTGGCAGCTGTGCTCATTGGTGTTGTTAACAATTCTTACAATCATTTGCAAATTCCAAAAAAAGTAAATGGATTACCAAAGTGATTTAGAGATCTTAAATATAATTAGACTCTACTATGAATGGAAGAATTCGAGGCAAATTAGGCGTTGGCGTTGGCGTCCTATAAACAGAGACCGAGTGAGACATGGTTACTTCAGAAAAGTTTTCATGAGTATAAAAAATGTGGATGAAGGCCAATTTTTTATAAACACAAGAATGACTCGTCCTATTTATGATTTGCTGTTCAATTTGGTCGGCTTCCATTTAGAAAAGCCACTATAAATCATAGGTGCCGACTGTCAATCACTCTTTTGTAAGTTAAAAAATAATTTTTCAGATGGAATTTTTAAGTATTGTTTTCTTTAGGTATCTTGCTCACGGAGAGTCTTTCCAAACAATTGCTTGGAAGTACAAAATTGGGAAAACGACAGCTCGCAATATAATTATAGACTTGTGAAATATTGTGGAGCCTGCTTTCGCCACATTATTTAAGCGAACCTACTAAGTCGCAATATGAGGATATTGCCATAGAATATCTCCTAGTGAGCCTCCAATTTCCTCCCACACTCTCTTCTTCGCAGCTGGAAGCTTATAGCTGGCTTTGAGTTTATTGTATAATAGCTCATTTAGCCTAACAAGCTCAATAAGTCTATCGTCTTCCATTTCTTGGTAAATATAAATTGAAGTGAAAGCTTCATGTGGCCACTCACTTTTAGTTGTCACTTTGTTCGAATTTGAGAGAATTTTTCGAAACGTAAACAAATATTAAAATGATTTTGATATTGCGGGGGGAAATTCTCACAACCACACGAACTGCATATAGCTTATGAGTTTTGACATATGAGTTTCGTGTTCGAAAAAGAGCGAACGTACGACTAATCAGGCCTTAACTTATGGGTTTTGACAGTCTGGTTTCATGTTCGAAAAAGAGCGAACGTACGACTAATCAGGTCTTAATGATGTCGACGATAGGGTATATTATATTAATGATAGGTAAAAGAAATACCTTCGAAATGGTATTTACCGGCATGATATCTCGATTGATTACCGAGATATGATGTTGTATTTAATTAATGTTTGGATGCTGCTACATCCAAAATGGCGGGCGATCTCAACAAAATTGTTTGTTTATTACGTTTCTGGTAGTGAAAAATAACGGTAAAAAAAGTATTATTAAAAAGGACCTGGTACCCCTATTCTGAACTTGTTGTTTAGTAATACCCTTGTAGTACCTATAACGATTTAGGAGATACAGACCGTTTTTTTTTTATTTCAATGGGCTCCAGCTCCGGCCCTATGGGAGAACAGACATTTTATTTTTGTTGGTGTCAGGGATGAATACGAAAAACAACCAAACTAACTTGTCTAAACTGAACTTGTTCCAAAATAAGGAAAAGTTGGAGCTTCTGCGATTATGTAAATATAAGTCGAATATATATGTGGTCACTTTTCCTTTACAATAGAGTATAAAGCACATCTCAGAGGTTTTTTTACTGACCAAACTCGACAACGGATGACGGTAATTCGTCCTAACACTTAACTGCTGTCATGCTTAGTGGTTTGCTTATAGGCAGTAGTAACCGAACTGATTGACCTTATTTGTCACTCACCGATGGGGCCAAGTAGATTTTCAAAATATCTAAAAACATTAGTTGAGACTATATGCGGAAAGTACTTCCCCAAATTTATATTTGTGCACTTTGCTGGCGATATTTATAATTGCGTGATGCTTATTTTTAAATAATATGAGAAAAAATCACGGAAACATATCTTCATACTTTTAATTTTCAATTGATTCTATTATCAACACAATTTGTTAATAATATAAGGACTTTATCACGGAGAGCTGTAACCAAGGGCCAAACGCGTCGAGGTAAACTGAAGGGGGTTAAGCTAAAATCGATTGTTCTCTAATTTTACTTCACCTTCAGATACAAAACAAGCACAATACAGATACATTCGGGTATGGTAAAAAACGTTGTATAAACTGTCAAAATTGTACTGTTTTTGGCAGCAGTTGCAAGAAATTTGGCCATGAAAATTACAATTTTTCTGCCATCCCCTGCCACTAACCGGAGATAACACAACAATAAATAAAGAGCAGAGACAACGAGATAGGAAACTCTTTTCCCGAAAAAAAATGTGTCAAAAAATGACAAAATTTTACACGACCGAAACTCACATACAGGGGTTATGCATACGGATGCGTAATTCACCAAATTAAATGTCACGTATGTCATTTCATGAAAATATGTAAACAACAGTTCGCTTCGACGGCTTGATTTGAAAGCACATTTTGTGCTCTATAGTGAAAGTAATAAGAAAAAGAGTCACGAAAAAGAATTTATATTCAATAAGTTCTATATAGTTTAAGTGAAAGAAAATATTAATATGTAAAAGTGGAACAGAACATGGGCTTCAGCTAGAAGGTAAACAATTACGAAAACGTACGACTAATCAGGCCTTAATTGTTTACTTTTTCGAAATTGTTCGGGTTGCAGGGGGTTCAATTGATCATGATGTTGCCGATCTCGTCGAACCATGTTCGAAAGTGGGAATTTTGTGGGCATTTTTTTGATGAATTTTATATTTTAAAAATTCTTTGGATTTCTTTAACTCAAATAATACTAAATAATATAAGTAATTATAGAAAATAAAGTATTATTAATAATTATTATTAATAATTATGTACCGTTTCTTCGGATTTTAATGGGAAATTCATAATTCATTCAAATTTAATGGCATTCATAGAAATTTCACACTTTTTGACAGCTGTGCTCATTGGTTTTGTTAACAATTCTTACAATCATTTGCAAATTCCAAAAAAAAAGTAAATGGATTACCAAAGTGATTTAGATATCTTAAATATAATTAGACTTTACTTTGAATGGAAGTGAGTGAGACATGGTTACTTCAGACTGTGGAATATGCCAAATTGCGTCGGTGCTGTAGCAAAAAAAGCAAACCAATTCATGGTAGAATGTACTAATTCTATTAGCTTCTACTTTCTGCGTTTTCAATTTGTAATTTCATAGCACATCCTACCATGAATTCTATTGCTTTTGCCTGTTTTACGGGGCACTTCAAACCTATAATTGTATTAAAAATTAAATCGCCGTAATTATATATTGAGTGAAGTGAAAGCTTCATGTGGCCACTCACTTTTAGTTGTCACTTTGTTCGAATTTAAGAGAATTTTTCGAAACGTGACCAAATATTAAAATTATTTTGTTATTGCGGGGGGAAATTCTCACAACCCCACGAACTGCATATAGCTTATGAGTTTTGACATATGAGTTTCGTGTTCGAAAAAGAGCGAACGTACGACTAATCAGGCCTTTGGTCTCGCTAAACGACTCTAAGGCCCAAATCGTGTAACACGCACGAACCGTCCGTCCATCAATTTGTTGTTGTTTTTACTGTCAAAATGCCGGTTTCGTATCGTATAACACGGATGAGACAGCTATCCGTCGGCGACACGGAAATTTTACTTGTTGTTGTTTTTTTCTCACATTTTCCAGTGAAGAGCGTATCGTGTAAGACGAATTCTCGGCGTAAGTTCCCGTTTCTAATGTTATAGCAGACAGTACATAATTACCATTCGTGTTGTGCAGTGAAAATAGTGAAGTGTTTATTAAACAAAATGGCAAAGAGAAGGTTTGAAAATAGTTTATATTTATATGTGAATTAATTGATAGCCAATTTAAATTTTTCGTAATTTTTTAACCCTTTAGTTGTTTAAATTGTTTTCGAAGAAATTGTTGCCTTGCAATTATTATTCAGTGATGAAAATACCCAACGAAAACAGAGTAACGCTTTTTTCAAATTGTTTACAAGCCAAGCCAAGCGTTGCTGTTGATTTTAAAAGCATATTAATTTTCATTATTTTTTAACGAAAAAATTATTTCAGTGATAAAGAGTAAATTCACAAATATTGATTATAATTTTTATTTATATATAAAAATAAATACAAATAATATTAAGATTAAGGAAATTTTTTATATTTCTTAAAAACGCTTTTCCCATTTTTAAGAAATAAATTATTTTTGTTTTTGACTTAATACCAATACAATTTTTTAATTTTCACTACAAGTATACTCGGCAGAAACAACTGAAGGGTTCAAATAACAGAAAGACTAAACATCAATTTAATTCATAATTTTTTTTTTCAAATAGCATCAAACTTACGACAAATGAGCAATTTGAAATTATGCTCAGTGAAATGAGTCGACGCCCGGACGTTGCAAAATGTTCACCAGTGTTTGGGTCCAATCGTCAGCAATGGGATAAAGAATGGGAAGTAATAAGCAACAGGCTGAATTCTCGTGGCCCTCCCATGAGAACAACAGCGGAGTGGAAAAAGGTAATAAGAATACATTACAAATATGGTGATTGTTGTATATATGTCATCATTTTTACAGGTTTGGAGCGACTTGAAGACGCGAACTAAAAAAAATTGAGCGATAATGCAGCAGAGATTCGACGGACTGGAGGAGGGCCTCATTGCTACATCTTCCTTACTCCAATAGAAACGGAAGTCGACAAAATTCTTTCCTTGTCTGCAAACATTGCAACAGCTGGAAACTTTTACGGTATTTGTGAAAGAATAAGGACCAGCGATTGGATATGTGGAGGCAAC
Organism: Physocephala rufipes; assembly: GCA_963966595.1. Classification (NCBI taxonomy): domain Eukaryota; kingdom Metazoa; phylum Arthropoda; class Insecta; order Diptera; family Conopidae; genus Physocephala; species Physocephala rufipes. Next base: position 631,626 of record OZ016501.1, on the reverse strand, counting down.
GTTTCTAAAAACCAGCAACAAGAAATAGGTAATTATTTAGTTCGTATAAAAAGTGTATTGCTCTCTTCTAAACTCTGATTTATCTTTTATCTATTTTACAAATAAATTTGTTTTAGCCGTGCCAGTGGAGGAGTCCGCCAGACCACAAAGAGACGCAGATCTTGCCGTCTCTTTCAGTGAAGAACCCATCCCTTCGCAGTCCATTTCTGCTGCTGCAACCATTGGTTACATTGACTTGAGTGCAAATGTTCTCAATAGCACGCTCTCTCCTGGAGTTTCCACTCCAGCTGCAGAATCAAATGATCCAGTTCCAACGGAACACAGGTCCAAGCGGCACAAAAAAGGAGCTGACCAATATTGTGCTTTGCTTCAAGAGCAAACGCAAGCACAATTAACCTGCAATAGTACACTAGTACGCATTGCAGATAATCAAGAAGTGGCGAATGCAGAATTAGCCCGTATCGCAGCTGCGTTGGAAATCCTTGTTGGCGATATCAGGCGGAGGCAAACGGGAGTTCTTTAAACTTAAATCAATAAGTTACATATAATATTAATTAATTAATTTAGTAATAAGACGGACAATGAAGTTCCTTTTTATTTTTGTGTTCATATTACTCTTATTTTGCTTTTTAGGCCAACCTTATTTACTTTTCATTAACAAGCTTTATTTAAGTGTATTTTATTTAGAATTAGTATACGTGACGAGTAATGATAAGATCTCATACCAAAACTATATTAAAACCATGTGTAGATTTGCCCTATATATATATATATATATATATATATATATATATATATATATATATATATATATATATATATATATATATATATATATATATATATATATATATATATATATATATATATATATATATATATATATATATATATATATATATATATATATATATATATATATATATATATATATATATATATATATATATATATATATATATATATATATATATATATATATATATATATATATATATATATATATATATATATATATATATATATATATATATATATATATATATATATATATATATATATATATATATATATATATATATATATATATATATATATATATATATATATATATATATATATATATATATATATATATATATATATATATATATATATATATATATATATATATATATATATATATATATATATATATATATATATATATATATATATATATATATATATATATATATATATATATATATATATATATATATATATATATATATATATATATATATATATATATATATATATATATATATATATATATATATATATATATATATATATATATATATATATATATATATATATATATATATATATATATATATATATATATATATATATATATATATATATATATATATATATATATATATATATATATATATATATATATATATATATATATATATATATATATATATATATATATATATATATATATATATATATATATATATATATATATATATATATATATATATATATATATATATATATATATATATATATATATATATATATATATATATATATATATATATATATATATATATATATATATATATATATATATATATATATATATATATATATATATATATATATATATATATATATATATATATATATATATATATATATATATATATATATATATATATATATATATATATATATATATATATATATATATATATATATATATATATATATATATATATGTAGTTATGTTTAGAAATCAATTAAGTCTGTGATTGAAACTTTTGTGCCTTTATTTATTTACGTGATCTTTAATATACTATATAATATGCCAATGAATTATTTTTGTATTTAGCGTAACGCATTACAAATGTTTTATCTCTTTGTTAGGATTTTGTGGCCCTGATAAGGACCGATTGTATTTGGAAGTATTAGAAGAGCAATATTTTCATTTACTCAAAGCTCGTGCTAGTTCGTCCCGAGTGGCTATTGCGGCGTTGGATGGTATCTCCTCGACATTGAAATATGTTGTGTCTTGATTCGCTTCCTCCAGACTTTCCCAATTGTTTTTATGAAAAATACATATATTATGCAAACAGCAACAGCTGTTTACCATCTTGGTGACCATTTCGGGGGCGTAGTGTAGACCCCTTTCGCCGATGATGCAACGGAATCTGTTTTTTAGAATGCCGAAGCATCGCTCGACTACATTTCTTACTCGGCACAATTTTGTGTTGTAACATACTTCATGAGGCTGCGTTGGTTGCCGGTATGGTGTCATCAAATACGGTTGTAATTGGTATGCTGAATCTCCTGAAATTCTTAGCATAAATCTGGATATTTGTCTGAATATTTGTATTTTTTACCTATTAGCCAAAAATTCCGTTTTCCTTCGTTGTATGCTGATTTTAAATATTCGTTTACTAAGCTCGATCTCCACACATATGCGTCGTGATTTGCACCTGGTGCTCTCGCATCGACGTATTTAATTATCATATCGGCATCACATATCTAAAATGAAATAAAATATTCCAGAAGGTGTAAAATACATGAGTTGTCTATTATTTAAACACATTACCATCATTGCATTTATACTGTAGCAGCCTTTTCTGTTGTAGTATAAATGCTTTCGAGCGCCTGGTGATTTTATCCTAATGTGCGTGCCATCCACACCCGATTACGCCAGGAAAATGAAACCTATCGTAAAATTTTTCTTTTATCGATGCCTCCTCTTCTTCCGAGATCTCAAATTTAATCCATTTTGGACATAAATGTTGGTCAAAAATGTCCAAGCATTCCGAAATTACATCGGACACTTTGCTCTGCGCCATTGGCGCCATATGCTCATTACCAACGGACTTTTGATAGCTTCCTGTTGCAATAAAGCGCAGAAAGGCCGCTAACTTAAGCATTGGCGGTATCGATGTTATTCTCACCGACCGTTTCATTAACGGCGCCACATCCTCCAAAATTTGGCTGAAGCATCGCTTATCCATGCGAAAGTTGGACAAAAATCTGTAATTTCATATTTGAATAAATTTGATACCTTAGTATACTCTCAGACTTTTGGGATATATTATTAGGCATGTATACTTACTCAGAATCAGGAATCTCCATAACATTAGACGAATTTCTTAAAATTCGTCTGTGTACTCTCATGTTGTTTTCCTCCTCCTCTTGCAGTAAAAGCGTTACAATAATTCCAGCGCCAGATATCGTATTCAGTTTATATAATTTTCTGTTCAAATTTGTATTGAACAAACTTTATAATTTTGCAAATTCCTAAATTTCACGCCAAATGTTACCATATACCACCACAGTGAATTCGTATCAATAAGTTTTTAGGTTTCTAGGAATTACTAAAAATATTCTAATACAAACTTCTGATATGGCAACAATAATGTACAGAAAAATCTAACATGCAAAAGCGAGACCTCTGAGAAATTCGTGGAAAGCCGTCTAAAGGTATGAGAAGGAAAGAGACCAACATAATTTGGTGGCTACATTGGAAAAGCCGGTATGAGACGGAACGCAATTTGCGTGTTACACGATTCACTGATCCGTCTTCAAACGTCCGTGTCTGTCGACGTTTCGTTCGTTTACGTCCGTCTTACACGATTAGCCAGTTAAGTATAATTTCCTCTTATTAGTTTTTCATTATTTACACCATTTTTTCTTTAAAAAATCGCTCTTCACGCTTAAATTCTTTTGGTATGCTATAAAAAACGACCCTCAACCCAAACGATTATTTTTTGGGTATATGTTATCGTATTAACGTGAATTCGCATTTCGTCACTTACTCCTCGCGAATCTCTAAACAGAATGATGAGCATCATGGCTGCATGATGAGGATCTAATGTACCATCACTTCTTAAGCCTCGCCCAGCGGCACCCAATGAAGCACGTCTCTTCTCAAGGTCGGCTGAAGCGCGACGCATATGAGCACCTTAAGAAAAATTCAGAATAGAATAATTTAACTAATTTTATAAGTGGAATTATTACTAAAGCATAATTATTACGATATAGTCTAGGTAGTAATCAGTTTTGATAATATACCAATTAAAATTAAAGTAACAGCAAGTACCACACTTATAATCTAATATCGATAAAATGTATTCGTAAATACTGGTTGATATTGATAGAGATCAGATTTCAATATCGCTTAATAGTTGCCTATTGAAAAAAATTGCAATGGTCGTAATAATGATGCAAATTAAGAATTCACATCTCCACGAATATTTCCACTTAAGGTGAGTTCGTTAAGCCTGTAAAGTTGACAAAGGTCTTTTTAGTTTCTGTTCTCAGATTTTTACCTTCTTTGACAATACGATCAAAAATTTTGTAAGTTGCTCCGCTGTCTTCAAGTACTCTGTTTGGGCGACACAATTTATTGACGTCGAGACTTTTGGAGCGCGTACGGAAGTTGTCTTGAGGATCATTAAGTGGTGACGTGCATGCACTGCTGCTGGAATCATGAGATTTTCGTGGCAAAATATGAACTTTCTTACCAAAATACTTTAGCATCTCTTGTATTGAATGGTGATTATAGTGATGATTGTGGCGGGACTGGATGTGGTTGTGATTCTCCTTAGGGCGGGTATGATTCTCCTTATCCTTATCTTCTTTTTTTGACTTCTTGTTTTCACGTAACCATATTAGACTGTCACATCCGGTGCTCCCTTCATCATTAATACTAGTACTGAGACTTTTCGCGAAACTGCTATTGTCAAAACGGTGCTGCAAAAAGCCACCAACCTCAATTGAATGACGCAATATCTTCTCTCGTGAATTGTAATCATCTAATGAGGTGTAAGCAGGACCCACTCGATGAAAAATCGAATTGATTGAGGGACGTTCTTGAGAGTGCTCAATGCATGCACCAGTATGAGTGAAATACTCATGATCGCCGCAATTTTCGTAGATATCGTCGAGATCATACGGAAAGAAACAGACCATGTCTATGGGAGGAGAACGAGCTTTCAGACCATGTCTATGGGAGGAGAACGAGCTTTTGGTGGAGTGCGTCGGTTTCTGGTATTCGGAGTGGGCCAGAGATAGTCCTTATTTATGGCTGGACTGTGAGACCGTTCGAATAAGTAACGCTTCCATGAAGCCGTACATTTCGGACTACTTTTGGAACTCTCGTATGAACTCTTCACATAAGCACTAACACTTACACTTACGGGCGGCGAATCATTATTGAAATCATTCCAGACCGATTTAATTGATTTTGGCACGGGTTGCGGACTGGAAGCTTGAATCAACGTGTCGGAAATTTTTTCTATAAATGAAAGAATTAATTATCGTCAAATTTTCATGGCTTCAATTTACCCCGGGAACAATTGGGCGATTTGGAATCCGGCGAAGAATGAGAGTTGTTACCAGACTCGACATTACAAAGATTCATGCCAGCTTTCCGAAGACCTGTGGAACTACTCAATTCAGAACTCCGCACCTCGAAGCTGCTATGTGAGCATATGTGAGGATCATCGCCAAATGGAGAGTTATTGGCAAGGCTTAATTGATTCTGCCGACTATCACTGGTTAATTGCTGTTCCAAAGCGTGTTGTCGATAGAGTTGTATAATACCATACATATTCTAACAGTAAATTTTGTAATAATGAACTTTATGCACAAAAAAGTAAAGAAAACCATTTGTTTCTAATTTTAATTTTAGTACGACAAATCTAAATCATTATTCGATATTCTTTTGGTGTCCCAATAAGAAGATCCGAATGAGATATTTAAACGACTTTTCGTCAACCCTTGAAATTTACAACACATTAGATAGATTTCATGAAATTCATCGAATAAAAATTAAATATTGCTTAAATACTGTTTTCACATGTTTACATGTTTTGCAAATCCAATTAAATTCAAATTAAACTAAATTAAATACATTCATTCTCAAGTCTCTGTTTTCATTAAAAATAGTACAAATAAAAATTAAAATTAAATCTTCCTAAAAATCTTCTAATTTTATATGGAGACGACAAGGCAAAAGCACTCGTCTTTTTTTAGCAGAAAAACCTACATTCGCGTCTCGACTCGTCTCTTAGGCCGCACTCACACAGGGGACATTTGTCGCGAGACATGGAACTATTCATTTATTTGTCCCCGATAGCACTCACACAGGGGACAAATTGGAATGTAGGTTGTATTCCCATGCATGATTTTTTAATTAGACTTTTTATTACATTTTGCTACCTTTTAATGCTTTTTTTTTTTGCTAAATGGTAGTGTTTTCACTACTTTCGATCATTAATTGATTTCAGTTCATTTTGTGTTGCCCGCTAAGTGACTATGGAAAATATTGAAGAAATTAAAATTGCGTTAATATCTATGGCGATCGATTTTGTGGATGCATTATATATCATTCGTGATGAAGATGCAGAAATAATAAAATTAATCTTAGATAATGTGGAACAATTGGAGGAGATTAGCAGTGCTCGTCGGAGAAGCTGCTGGATCAGAAACTGGCGAAAAGAAAAAAACTCAAATGGAGCCTTCGAAGTTCTACAAATAGCATTCAAGTGTGCGATAAATATTCCTACCGGAATTATTTGTGAATATCAGAGGGAAAGTTTGTTCAATTGCTAAATTCGGTCCAAGCCGACTTGCAGAAGGCTGAAAGGCATATGCGAAAAGCTGTGACACCGGATGAATCTTAAACATATATGTACATCTCATAAAAATAAAACAAATTCACAGCAGTTTTCACATTAGACATAATACAAAATAAATGAAATCTAAAAATATTGTTGAATACCACCAATTTTGTACAGAGATCATAAATAAAATTAAAAAATTCAATGTTATCAGGCACATTTAACCGTAAAAATGTTTATAATGTATCATCATTATCCAATATTCCTTCCAGCGCCAGACTAAGAATATCACTTTTTCTAGCCTGACATGTCTGTTCGTCCAGTTCTTTTAATTTCATTAAATAATTTTGGATATACATGACACCTCTCCTACGCACATTTTCATTTTTTAATTCAGTGATGGTCGTGGTATTTGCTTTTCACGTCCCAGAGAGACGTTTCTTGTTGTAGGGCGTTAATCAGCCTTTCCGTGGTATCCTTAGTCCATCTAAATGCCACTGGAAATTAATTTTGAAAAAAATATACTAAAATATGTATATAAAAGCACAAGCCAAAGACTTCAAAAATATTTATATATTGTTTAATGTTGGGGCTGCCTTGGAATTTAATGGACTTTTCGATTTCTTACCTAAAAAATGCACTGAAAGTGCAAATATTTGTGAACACAATATTTTAATACACAAGCCATCAAAATTTCTAAAATAATATGGACGAATGAATTGCTCTAATATATATAATAATATATTTTCAAAAAATTTTATATAAGAATAATATAGCTTATGTTTTGCAGTCCCAGTAACAACCCCGATCGAACAAATCCTCAAAATTCATAATGCTCTTTTATAAATATAATATAAATTTTTTTATTAAATTTTTTTATTTAAAATTATAATATAAATATGCATGCCTGAATGAATTCGTAATATTCTGCTTTGTCGATACGACAACCCGCTGTTTGGTGTCCCCAGTAAACATCAAGGGACAAATTTGTCGCACAAGGGACAAATTCATTCGTTGATAGTCCACAGTTCATTTCGTCGTTTTGCTGGTGAAACAACAAAAAATTTGACGTGTCTCGAGACAAATGTCCCCTGTGTGAGTGCGGCCTTAGATTACCAAAAAGACGAGGAAAAAAGACGTAACAAGCGAGTTGAATAACGACTCGTCTCTTGGATTACTAAAAGACGAGTTTTTTGATTAGCAGCTGTTTTTCAGTACAAATATTTGCTCGTCTCGTCTCGACTCGTCTCTTAGAATAAGGGTGTAAAAGTGAGTGGCCACATGAAGCTTTTACTTCAATTTATATTTACCAAGAAATGGACGACGAGAGACTTATTGAGCTTGTTCGGCTAAATGAACTATTGTACAATAAATTGAAAGCCAGCTATAAGCTAATAGAATTAGTACATTCTACTATGAATTGGTTTGTTTTTGCCTTCTTATTTTTTGATCTCATATTTTTTAAATGAATAATAATGAATGAATTTTTGATAAATGAATATTATTGATAAATTGTTTTGTTGATAAATGAATTGATTGATAAATGAATAAAAATGAAGTCCGTGGAATGTATGATATAAATAAAATAAATTAGTTTCTCAAAAATTCCATTTGAAAAATTATTTTTTAACTTACAAAAGGGTGATTTACAGTCGTTCTTCGGCACCTATGATTTGTAGTGGCTTTTCTAAATGGAAGCCGACTAAATTGAAAAGCAAATCATAAATAGGACGAGTCATTTTTGTGTGTATAAAAAATTGGCCTTCATCCACATTTTTTATACTTATGAAAACTTTTCTAAAGTAACCATGTCTCACTCGGTCTCGATTTATAGGACGAACACGCAAACGCCTAATTTGCCTCGAATTCTTCCATTCAAAGTAGTCTAATTATATTTAAGATCTCTAAATCACTTTGGTAATCCATTTACTTTTTTTTGGAATTTGCAAATGATTGTAAGAATTGTTAACAACACCAATGAGCAAATTAAAAATGTAGCTAACTAAAAATAACTAAAGAACTAACAATGTCAAATAATTACAATAATTTAAAAAAATAACTAAGAATGTTGTCGATAACTTGGCTTGGTATTCCAAGCTTTAGAAGGATTCTCCTATGGCTTGATATCGTGAAGTTACGGCATAGAGTAAGAAATAACTTATTTTCTTACTTATTATTATTTTTTTAGAGTTATTTCTTACTCTATGGTTACGGCCAGCTATTCACCCGGTGGTAGAGCGTTTCTCATATCTGTTTCACCCTTCTGCAAATCGGTGTGGACCAAATTTAGAAATTCGCCAAACTTCTCTTCTGACATTCACATATAATTCGGGTAGGAATATTTATCACACACTTGGATGCTGTTTATCAGAACCTCTATTTGAGTCTTTTCGTTTCGCCAGTTTTTAAACCTTCTTCGACGGTCTTTCCCAACTCCCAATCGTTCCACAGTATTTCAAATTGATTGTATTATGTCTGCATCTTCATAACGAACGATGAATAATGCATCCGTAAAATAGGTCGCCATAGATATTAAAGTAATTTTAATTTCTTTAATATTTTCCGTAATCAACATAATGCGCACCACAAATTGAAACGTAATCAAATAATGTTCGGAAGTAGTGAAAACGCTACCATTTAGCAAAAAAGTATTAAAAGGTAGAGAAATGTAGTAACAATTCTAATTAAAAAATCATGCATGGGGATACAACCTACATTCCAATTTGTCCCCTGTGTGAGTGGTATCGGGGACAAATAAATGAATAGTTCCATGTCTCGCGACAAATGTCCCCTGTGTGAGTGCGGCCTTAGTAAATGCACAGCAAACAAGAACAATGTCGAACGAGTTTCCACATATTGTGTATGTGAATTCAGTAGACCACAAAAATGACCATTACAACTCTTTCATTTACTCTTTTATAAAAGTTGCATGATTCGACGTCATTATCAAAAACAAACAAATTACTTCTCTTTGTAGCTTTAATTATTATGTGATCTTTTTCGTCTTTAATAGTTGCGAATTTTCTATCAAAATGTACTGTTAGTTCGTTATCAACAGCTTTGCTTAAAGCCTGATTAGTCGTACGTTCGCTCTTTTTCGAACAAGAAACTCGACTGTCAAAACCCATAAGTTATATGCAGTTCGTGTGGTTGTAAGAATTTCCCCCCGCAATATCAAACTCAATTTGATATTTTGTTAAGTTTCGAAAAATTCTCTCGAATTCGAACAAAGTGACAACCAAAAGAGAGTGGCTAGATGAAGTTTTCACTTCAACGTATATTTACCAAAAAAATGGACGACGAAAGACTGATCGAGCTTGTTCGGCAAAATGAAATTTTATACAATAAATTCAAAGCCCGCTATAAGCTTCCAGCTGTGAAGACTTTGAAGCTGTGAAGGCTTTGTAGTGGGTTTTGTAGATGGAAGCCGACCAAATTGAATAACAAATCATAAAAAATTGGCCTTCATCCACATTTTTTAATACTAGTGAAAATTTTTCCAAAGTAATCATGTATCACTCGGCCATTATTTATAGGACGAACACAACGCCTAATTTGCCTCGAATTCTTTGAATGGAAGAGCCTAATAATATTTAAGATCTCTAAAACACTTTGGTAAATCATTATTTGCAAACTGCTTATCGCACTTTACTAATTTTTTTTTTTTTGAAATTTGAAAATAATTGTAAGAATTGTTAATAAAACCAATAAGCAGAGCTGTGAAAAAGTGTGAAATTTCCCTTTAAAATCCGGCGAAACAGTACATAATTATTAATAATAATTCTTACATTTTTCTTACTGTATTTTCTATAATTACTTATATTATTTAATAATATGTGAGTTAAAGAAACCAAAAAATTTTTAATATAAAATTCATCAAAAGAATGCCCACAAAATACCCACTTTCGAACATGGTTCGACGAGATTGGCAGCATCATAAGCAATTGAACCCCCTGCAGCTCGAAAAGTTTCGAAAAAGTAAAGAATTGCGAAAACGTACGACTAATCAGGCCTTTACTGATAGGAGGTTTCCTTGCATTTCAGGTATGAATAAAACGTTAGATAAATTAATTTTATAAAATTTGGTGCGAAACATTACTCTTCCTCGACCTTGTGCTTCCATATTTTTGTCACCATCTAAGACTACTTTTTCGCAGCATGGTTCAAATTCTACGAATAATTTTCGATCACAGCACATGTGGGACGTAGCACCACTGTCGATGTACCACCGGTTTTTATAAAGACAATTACTATCTATTCTGTATGGGATTGAGAAATTCCTTGAATTCGAATTTCTGTGCTTTCTTGTTTCCCTACAATTTAATGCGAAATGTTCTCTTCGTCCACAATTGTAGCATTTATAGTTCAGTTTATTATTACTACCTTTAAAATTTTGCTTGCCATTTGTGTATGGCTTTGCTAAAAATGCTTGTTGATTTTCGCTGCTATTACTATTATTGTTTGGTTTTTTCTTTCTCTCATATTCTTCTGAAATATTTACCTCAAGTGAATTAAATGTTGGGAAAATATCTCTAGATTCGATTGCTACCACAAAACTTTCGTATGATTTAGATAGACTTGAAAGTAATATTATAACTTATAGCTCGTCTAATATTTAAACGCCAATTTCAGTCAATTTCTCTATTATATCTGCAAACATTTTTATATAATTTGGCAAGTGTGAATCGTCTGACATATTTAAATTCAGAAGTTGTTTGAAAAGCGTAACTTTTCTTGCAGGACCGCACGGTTGGTAAATTTCTATAAGTTTACGCCATGCTAAATAAGATGTTTTATAGTGTCTAATATAATTAATTTGTGTAGGCTTAACAGATAAAACTATTGATGCTAAAGCTTCCTCATCTTTTTCTGCTAACACGTTCTTTCAGATTCTGTAACACATTCTTCCTTAGTGCCCTCGCCGCTTACAATTTCCCAAAATTCTGAATATATGAGAATACTCCTCATTTGGATGCACCAGGATTCATAATTCTTATCATCTAACTTTTCGATTTGGTATAGGGAGTTCATATTGAAAAAACTTACGTTTCAGTTCCAAAATGTAGAAGTACTTGTACTCGATAAATTGATGAATTGGTAGGAGATTGATTGTCCTTTCGGTAGGAGATTGTCCTTGCCTAATTCTTGACTTGCAGTTCATGTTGATGTTCTTCTATTTTATGGAGACACGCCGCTTTCGGATTTGTGGACCTTGATAAAATTCATTTAATTCACTTAAATCAGGGTAATTTATTCCCTGGGCCCATAATCTATTGAAGGTATTGACTTCGATTTTAGTATCGACATACGATATATAAGGCAGTAAAAGAAATATTGCGTTTAGCTTAATCATATTATTTTATTGAATTGAATTTTCATTAGAAAATTTCTGATATGGAACAAAATGAAACATACATATTTCTAAATTGAATATGAACAGTAATAAATATTAAGTAGAATTTCAGCATGACTTATGCTATAAACACAACCTCGCGACAAGTTGTCGTACACCGCCGCGACTTGTCAAAAATACATGGAGTCTTATGGGAATTGAGAAAAAAATAAAACTGTCGCGCTGCTGACGCGTACGACAACGACAATGAAATTACAGACATGTTCTCTGCTAACTTCAGCGCCAGCAGAGTTTTGATTTGTCGACGCGACAACTGTCGCGAGGTTGTGTTTATAGCATTACGCGTCATTGGGTGATATGAATAAAAAGTCAGTTTACTCAAAATTTAAGCAAATTCTACAAAAATGTTCAATTTTAGGTATTTGGTCAAATCCATATGCGAAATAATTTTTTTGAAGTTTTTATAATTTCGAAAATAACTTTTACTCAAGTTGATATGAAGAAAACGCACATAAATGAGCATTTACTTGAAAAATTTTAAGCATCATTCCGGGCAAACTCAAATCGTCAATTTTCAATTTAAAATGGATCTTCAAATATCTTCGTTGTTAACAGTCCTTGATAATGGTCGGAAAAAAATTTTAGAACAAATGGTGATGAACGGAATTTTAAATCCTTGTATCGGTTTTCCCGGAAAAATGTTAATTTTTTATGTGACGAGTTCTTACCTATGCAGAGTTCTTACCTATCGAGAATATGCAGAGACTCGAGGTTCAGCGCTCATGAATATTCAAAAAATGAAATGCTTTCTGAGATATTTAGGGGATCCAGGATTCCAGGTAAGCTCGGATATAACACAATTTTACCGTTTCCTGTATTAGTTGCTTTTCAGATTGGAGTCGGTGAAGATACCTGGAGTGCATCAAAGCACTGTATCGAAGAATAACTGCTTCGTCTGTAAAAATATTGTGCAGAAAGCGGCAGAGTGGATTCGATTTCCTTCTACCGAAGATGAAATAGAATTGCACAAATCGATTTGGCAAAAAAATTTGCTTTCCCATGTGCTATTGGTGCTATCGACTGCACGCATGTGGCAATTAAAAAACCAACAAGCCACGGTGATAAATTTGTCAACCGAAAAAATCAAGCTTCGTTTAACATTCAAGCTACGTGCAATGGTAATGCATTTTTTAAAAGTTTAGATTGCAAATGGCCAGGATCAGTGCATGATGCCCGGATATGGCATAATTCCGGGATACAGGAAGTACTAAAAGAAAATCCTGCAGGAGCTATTCTTCTTGGAGATGAAGGATATCCCTTAACCCCGTGGCTCATGACTCCATTTCGGAATCCCCAAACACCATCGGAAGTGCATTTTAATAAAATACACATGAGAGAAAGATGCACAATTGAGCGCATGTTTGGCCAAATAAAACAGAGATTTCATATCTTACAAACAAAAATAAGAATTAAGACTGAACGAATCCCATCTTTTATTGTTGCCTGTTTTGTTCTTCATAACATTGCCAAAATTAGAAATGATGAGGATTTTGAGACAGTTGAATTGATTCCATCGAGTTCTGAAGTATCTGAAATAGATCTGAGCAATACATCCGAGTATAGCCGTGGTCAAAAGCGAAGAGAAAGTATTGCTAATTTCCTTCGCAGATCTTATCAATAAAACATTTAATAATCATTTTAATAATTTTAACAATCATTTTTACTAAAAGCTTTTAATTTTGCAACTAATAATTTGTTTTTTAATTCCAAAATTTTAAGCTTTTGTTTATGTATCTCCATTTCGCGTTCTTCCTTCTTCTTTACGGTAAAGCTCTGCTCTGCGATAAGTAGAAGTTGCTTTTCCAAAACATCTCGTTGCATTTTTTCAACATTTGATGATCTCTATTATTACAAAAAAAAAAAAAAATACAAAAACAAAAAAGAAACGGTTTAAGGTTTGGTCAGCGAAAACTCAATAAGCTTACTGTTTCTGAAGATGAACTTTTTTCCTAGCTGCTTTTGATGTCGAAGGTTCTTCTATGTGGTAATCTATTGTTTCAGCACCTTGTGCTCCATTCATGGAATTGTGTAAATCTCCGTGTCCTAGACCTATGTCTACTCCATCTAGATACATTTGGAGATATATCAAACTGATAGCAAATATATATTAAATTAATAAAAATACAAATATATTGGTGGTGATATGGCGGGATTATCTTCCGCATGAAGAATGTTGAGCATCATTTTCTCCCCATTAGTAAGATTAAGAGGAATGTTCCCTGTCCCTTTTAAACCGGCTTTCGATTTTATTCGCTGCTTCATGTTTGCTACTTATCCAAAGTAATATACATATGTATATTGAACAAACAAGAGCGTTATACATCAACTTACCTTTTTATTAGCTGCTCAGTCGTATAGTTAATCCCCTTTCCTCAACCATTCTTCGCACATTAATTCTGGCGCCTTCTTCTTTTTTGATTTTATGGCTGGTACTTGCGACTTATCCAAAAGTACCTTCGCCGTTGAGTTTAATATTTGCTGTCCAAATCAGCTTTCACTCGCTTTGGTTTTGGTGGAGTGTCTTCTTGGTCTTCCACGAGTTCTTAAATAATATAAACGTAAAACATTAAATAAAAAAACACGACTTGAAATACACTCTGAACTTGCCACAGATAAAGTCTTCCATTAAATCTCCCGTTTCTTGAAATGAATCCACATTTTCCCTTTTAATTTAAATGTTGTATACTTTTAACGGAAATATGTGACTTATGGACGTCAAGTAAATGCTCAGTTCGAAATTTCGAAGTTACTTAAGCAAAGTAAAACCTTATTCATACCATTTTGAGCATTTGCTAGAAACATTTGCTTTACTCAAACCTTTTACTCTCAAGCATTTACTCGTTTTTATTCATACCACCCATTATCTGGAAAAAATTTTTGAATGCGAAAAAAAGTAGTAAAACTTAAATTCACTCTTATTTTCAAAACAGAGAATTTAGATTTACACCCGAGCCCAAAGGGGATAGACAAAAATTGTGTTGGAATCAGCATAAAAAGCCACCAATAAAAAATCTTTTAAAAAAAATCAGCGAATTGCTTGTTGTTAAAATGTCGCCGCGGCGAGGATCACAACCCTTAACACGTAAAATACTAAGGCAAATATAACAATGTTTGCATAAAAAATGTAAAAATTAATAATAATTATTTATAACGACGTATATTTTATAAAATTTTTTGTATGGTTTACGATTTACTGGCAATTTTTTATTAATTGGAACGGTCATCATTCTGAAACTAAACGTATGCGACCAAATCTTTTCGGTTTTTTGGGGATAATTCTACCACATAAAACATCCATAGTCGTATAAAAATTATTGGAGATTTTGTACGGAAACAAACAAGCTTATTTACATGAAAATTAATGTACCAGATTAACGTACCAAACCACGCCATCAACTGAATTAATACATAGAGTAAGAAATAATTATTTGGTAATGGTCATAATTATTTCTTACTCTATGATTAATATGAACTGAAGTACTAAAAATAAAATGAAAGTTTTCGTAAAATGTTTAAGTTTTTGGTAAAACTGAAAGATGAAGAATAAATAAACAAATAAATAAATTAAAAATGTTCATAAAGTTGGATATTTTATATTTTGTTGTACGGTTTATGAGATATTGACAATTTTTTTTTGAGTTAAAACGGTCATAATTCTTAAATAAAAGGTGACCGACGAAAAATATTTTGTTATCTAGTGTTAATTGGGGCTTATTAAACCCATGAGGTTTTACACAAATTATTGCAGAGTTTGTGCGGAGTTAAAGTTAAGCCCCAGTTATTGAGAATGGCAGTTGTAGCTAAAACTCGTTAAAATTATTTTACTGGCTAATCGTGTAAGACGGACGTAAACGAACGAAACGTCGACAGACACGGACGTTTGAAGACGGATCAGTGAATCGTGTAACACGCAAATTGCGTTCCGTCTCATACCGGCTTTTCCAATGTAGCCACCAAATTATGTTGGTCTCTTTCCTTCTCATACCTTTAGACGGCTTTCCACGAATTTCTCAGAGGTCTCGCTTTTGCATGTTAGATTTTTCTGTACATTATTGTTGCCATATCAGAAGTTTGTATTAGAATATTTTTAGTAATTCCTAGAAACCTAAAAACTTATTGATACGAATTCACTGTGGTGGTATATGGTAACATTTGGCGTGAAATTTAGGAATTTGCAAAATTATAAAGTTTGTTCAATACAAATTTGAACAGAAAATTATATAAACTGAATACGATATCTGGCGCTGGAATTATTGTAACGCTTTTACTGCAAGAGGAGGAGGAAAACAACATGAGAGTACACAGACGAATTTTAAGAAATTCGTCTAATGTTATGGAGATTCCTGATTCTGAGTAAGTATACATGCCTAATAATATATCCCAAAAGTCTGAGAGTATACTAAGGTATCAAATTTATTCAAATATGAATAAATTTGATACCTTAGTATAACTATATATATATAATCCAACTTTCGCATGGATAAGCGATGCTTCAGCCAAATTTTGGAGGATGTGGCGCCGTTAATGAAACGGTCGGTGAGAATAACATCGATACCGCCAATGCTTAAGTTAGCGGCCTTTCTGCGCTTTATTGCAACAGGAAGCTATCAAAAGTCCGTTGGTAATGAGCATATGGCGCCAATGGCGCAGAGCAAAGTGTCCGATGTAATTTCGGAATGCTTGGACATTTTTGACCAACATTTATGTCCAAAATGGATTAAATTTGAGATCTCGGAAGAAGAGGAGGCATCGATAAAAGAAAAATTTTACGATAGGTTTCATTTTCCTGGCGTAATCGGGTGTGGATGGCACGCACATTAGGATAAAATCACCAGGCGCTCGAAAGCATTTATACTACAACAGAAAAGGCTGCTACAGTATAAATGCAATGATGGTAATGTGTTTAAATAATAGACAACTCATGTATTTTACACCTTCTGGAATATTTTATTTCATTTTAGATATGTGATGCCGATATGATAATTAAATACGTCGATGCGAGAGCACCAGGTGCAAATCACGACGCATATGTGTGGAGATCGAGCTTAGTAAACGAATATTTAAAATCAGCATACAACGAAGGAAAACGGAATTTTTGGCTAATAGGTAAAAAATACAAATATTCAGACAAATATCCAGATTTATGCTAAGAATTTCAGGAGATTCAGCATACCAATTACAACCGTATTTGATGACACCATACCGGCAACCAACGCAGCCTCATGAAGTATGTTACAACACAAAATTGTGCCGAGTAAGAAATGTAGTCGAGCGATGCTTCGGCATTCTAAAAAACAGATTCCGTTGCATCATCGGCGAAAGGGGTCTACACTACGCCCCCGAAATGGTCACCAAGATGGTAAACAGCTGTTGCTGTTTGCATAATATATGTATTTTTCATAAAAACAATTGGGAAAGTCTGGAGGAAGCGAATCAAGACACAACATATTTCAATGTCGAGGAGATACCATCCAACGCCGCAATAGCCACTCGGGACGAACTAGCACGAGCTTTGAGTAAATGAAAATATTGCTCTTCTAATACTTCCAAATACAATCGGTCCTTATCAGGGCCACAAAATCCTAACAAAGAGATAAAACATTTGTAATGCGTTACGCTAAATACAAAAATAATTCATTGGCATATTATATAGTATATTAAAGATCACGTAAATAAATAAAGGCACAAAAGTTTCAATCACAGACTTAATTGATTTCTAAACATAACTACATATATATATATATATATATATATATATATATATATATATATATATATATATATATATATATATATATATATATATATATATATATATATATATATATATATATATATATATATATATATATATATATATATATATATATATATATATATATATATATATATATATATATATATATATATATATATATATATATATATATATATATATATATATATATATATATATATATATATATATATATATATATATATATATATATATATATATATATATATATATATATATATATATATATATATATATATATATATATATATATATATATATATATATATATATATATATATATATATATATATATATATATATATATATATATATATATATATATATATATATATATATATATATATATATATATATATATATATATATATATATATATATATATATATATATATATATATATATATATATATATATATATATATATATATATATATATATATATATATATATATATATATATATATATATATATATATATATATATATATATATATATATATATATATATATATATATATATATATATATATATATATATATATATATATATATATATATATATATATATATATATATATATAT